>JAHHUM010001005.1:0-202353 GCA_036173005.1 Crenichthys baileyi
GGTGGCAATGAAGTCTTGGGAAAGTAAATCGCAGTATTTGTGATGATTGTGTATGATTCTGTATTTTTAGAAATCATTGTTATTGCTTCATGCAGTATTACAGTTTTCTGAAAAAAAATGCATTTTGGGCTTTTATTGCAGTAAGCCATAATGATCAAAAGTAGGAGAAAGAAAGGCATGAAATATATCATTCTGTCAGTCATTAATGCATATAATAAACATGTTTGATTTTTTGAGTTGAATTAGATACATAAAAAAGCTTTTTAATGCAATTCTAATTTGTTGACAGGCACCTGTATGTTTATATAAAAGATAATGTGTCTGAATTTTGATAGTATGATAGTATCTCATTTCAACCACTACCGGTGTCAAGTGACAGGGGAACGAGGGGGGGGGGGGGTGTTAGAGGTAGGGGTAGGGGTAATCTTAGGAAATGGGATTCAGCCTAAAGTCATGGTCACCTTCCATGCTCACACACTCATCTCTCCCTCTGTATCTCAAACGCACACACACACAGCTGCTTCCCGGCCGCCTCTCTCTGAGGGCCTGAGGATGGAATATTAACACATGCACACACACACACACACACAGACCTAGAGAAATGTCTTTACAATCACACACACACACACACACACACACACACACACACACAATGATCTCTCTCAGACGTATACCCCAGTATAAGCTGCGGTCGTGTCAGAATATAGCTATGATCATCAGTATCTCCTCTCTTCCTGGGTCGTATTGGTGCTGTCCAAGGTGCTAGTTAACATTCCAGTGGTGATCACACACGCTGATGAATAACGCTCCATTTATCAAGGCAGACCCGCCGCCTGCCAGCCTCCCCCTTGTTGTATTTTCACATGGAAAGAACTTATAAAAGCAGCAACCAACAAGAAAGAGGATGGGGGGGAAATGCTTGCTAGAGAGGCAGAATATCCCGTCTGAATCTCTATCGGCAATGAAGCTGACTACGGCAAAAACAGACACACACTCCTGCCTTTTTTCACCCTTTCTTTCTTTCACAAGCACCGATATGCAAAGACCTCAATCTGCATCCCCGCTGCAGTAAATAAAAAAAGAATCCCCAAATGACAGATGCACCGTACCCAACCTGGGTGAGCGGAGTGAAATCCCGCGGTGCATGTTCTCTTCCAGTCCACCGCAATGATCGCCTCGTGTTTTCGCTTCTGCGGCTGATCCGACGTGCCCGGGATGGGATATGGGGAGATATTCCTACACTGCTGCTGTTCCTGCTGCTCCTGCTGGTAAATGTGGTGGTAGTGGTGGCACGTCTTCTAGGTAGAAACAAGCCATATAAGAAAGAAAGAGAAAAGGGAAAAATAAACAGCCCTCCAGCCTATCTCAGCCCGCTAGAGCGTGAAAGCGAGGGGAAAAAAAGCACAGCTAGTTGTAATGTAGGTATTTCTTCCTTGAACACAGGGCCCAGGACGTTTAAATGATCAATCTCGCTCTCCCTCTCTCCCTCTCCATTCCTTCCTTCTTTCTCCTCCCCCATCTCCCTCTCGCTGCCTCTCTTTCTTTCTCCATTTTCTCATCCTAGATACGATTGGACAGTGTGGCAGGCAGCAGCTACTGATCCAATGATATGCACCTAGCTTAGCTAAACTGGGGAAAAAAGAAAAAAAAGGGAAATAGGGGAGACATACTATTGAAGAACATCAGTGGGTACGCATGTATGGCTTCACACACACCTGTAGAGTGTGACTAAACCATTCTTACTGTCAAAAATAGGGATTTATACACCTGCTTGCACACTTTATCTCTCATACACATAACATAAATAATGCTGAAGTACACAGTGACCTCTTCAGGACCAGAACAGGAGAGTCTGTCCCCATTCTATTTAGCTATGGCTGCAAGCAGCTCCCTCCCTTAGGCGCTGCGTGTCATCGGTGTGTATGTGTGTGTTTGTGTGTGTGTGCGTGTGTGTGAGTATGGTAATGCAGTTGGTCCGCAGTCGCTACTAACTGTGTTTGGGAACACTCCTCACGTCAGCACACCCTGCTGCAGCAGCATTCAGGACATTTCTATTCCACTCTTTAACATTCTCCTATTCAGCCATCCATCTATTCCTGCTCCAGTGTCTGCTCCTGAGATCGTCTACTTAGTCCTCCTGCACTTCTTCTCCTTCTTTAAAACCAGTATCCAAAAAGGAGAAGAAGGAGAAAGAGAAATAGGAAACAAAATCAATTTGTGAAGATGGAGTTTGAGAGGTGATTTACAAGGATGACATTGACTTATAGTCTAAGCTTTACAAAGTCTTGGAGCCTGGGACAGCAAAAGTCCTGTTGCTTTCTCTCTTTGAGCTAAAAAATTAAACCCTCCATTGTTACCTAAAGCCAGACTCTGACTTACATGGGCTCAAAAGGTCAGAGTTGTAGATTGAGGTTAAAGCTGTTGAATTTGAAAAAGCTGCAGCTAAAAAATCAGAATTGCACCTCAAATTATGGACAACAAAAGTATCTTAAGAAATATGTGTTAACGTCTAAAGACAACATGATAGAAATGACCTAGAAACACAATAGAGCAGGCATCATAAGAATTGAACAAAGCAAAGGCTTTTAAGGCTGTTTTATGGGAAATTCACAAGTACATAATCCTTACAAAGAATTCAATTTTAATCTCATCTGAGTAGATGACATCTTCCCAATATTTAATTAGCCTGTCCAAATGTTCTGGAGCGCAAAACATGCTTTAAGATGCTTTTGATTCAGCAGTGAGGTCTGGCGCAGTAAGACTTCACAGAGGCCATTGTGGTTGAATGTACTGCATATATTTTTAATGAGAAAACTGTACCAGCTAATTCCTGGACTTTTCTAAAACTCTTAATGATTGTCCCTTGGCTCTTGGACAAATCTTATTATATATATTTTTCTACTGTCAGTAAGGACACAAGGAACACCTGTTGGTGACTGGTTTATGGTAAAATTATGCTCCCTGGAATATTCAGGAGTTTAACCACATTCGTATGTTTTGCAACTATAACTTTACAAAGGTCTTGCAAGAGACTACATGCATGCCTTGGCAACAAGAACCCAAGCTATCAATTAGGATAAAACTACTATTAGTCCCATCAGACTCTTATCTACTGTAAACGCCTTCTGACTGCATCAAATATGCGTTAAAGTATGTTACAAACTAAACTGATACAACAAAATCTGATTGATATTTTCTACTTGTAATAAAAAGATTAAAATATAAAGGTTTATCCATGCTACACTGTAGGTGTCTGTATTAAACAAAATGTCATAGTAATCACAGTGACAAGGTGGTTGACCTTTTAATAACGTGGCTTCACTGAGCCATAGTACTGTGCTCTGTATGACATTTAAACATTGTATACATCAGGGTCCTCCCGACTTCTCAGGTAACAACTACAGTTTGGATCAAACACAAATGTTACTGAATCCTGCGAATGTTCCAACGTTTCATCTCCTCATTGTTAATGTAGCTTTAGGATCGTCAAAGCAATCATGTGGAAACAAAAGCATAGTTTGCCTTTTGTCTGGTTTTATTGGGCTTTCTATTATTATTAATTTTGTTTTCGTGGTGGGGGGGGGGGGGTGTGGTGGGGGGGGGTTGGGGTTGTTGGTTTAATTCCTAAAATTTTAGTTGAAAATTAAGCAATTTTAAATCTAAAGTGAATTTCAGAAGACTTTAATTCAATATAGTTTTACAAAATTAACCCTTGAAGGTGAACTGTGATGTCTTTTCATACAATATATTACTGAAGATTATTTCAACAAAAAGTAGTAAAGTAAAATAAATACAATAAATACTAAAATAAGAGAAAGCAATTCAACTATATTTTTAATAAGTTGTTAATAAAGTCATTTGTGTAAAAAACAAAGCTGAAATAAAAGTGTGTACATCTCTTGCATTTGTATTGTATTTATTCAGCTTTTTTTCTTTTCTTTTTAGTGGAGCAAGTGAAGTGTTTTGAAGTTGGTAGTGTAGCAGAGAAATGAGCACTGATTAAATCTTCGGACATGAAGAGCGCTTCTGATCTGTGCTCTAAATCTACTTCCTCATACTAACATCATCCAGAATTACACTATGTTTTGATTTTGGGTCAACTGTTTTCAAAATGTGGGTAAAGTTTATAACCTGTTTCAGCAATCAGCACACATACTATTATATTTTCTGATGTCTATACTCACTTTTATTTGACTCCATAGAATTGAACTTTTTCTCATGATGATCATGGTGAAGAACAAAAGGTTTTAAACCCCCTAATGAGTTTGTCCTGCATTGCTCCAGTGCAACACTGTCCTCTTTGAGCTTCAGAAACTTCAACTAGCTGCTTCTGCAAGCAAATTATAAAACATTCTATAGATTTAGATGGAAAAATCACTGGTGCACCAAAGCTTTAAAAAAAATGTGTCAGAAACCTCTCAAAAAGCACAGCTTTGACAAATATAAATCATTATATCAACACCACTGCCCTGTCGTCGGCTGTATTTTTTATTTTCTTTATCATTTTGTCCTTTTTTGTTGTGCAATAGAAAGCCAGACAGGAATCTATGTTGTCATAACAGAAACAGGCATCCCGGTGCACAGCGTCAGGAACAGCTTATCATGCAAGAATGATGCTGTCAGAAAACAATGGACCGAGACTTTGTAGTGATTATTTGATATCCTTCTCTCCTAAAAACCAGATTTATTTAAGTGATTATGTTTCATTACTTTTGTCTTAAATAACATTTGAATATAAATAAAATGACAAGAGAAAAACAAAGTGAATATATGAAATGATGAAACTCCATTGCTCTGGTCCTGAAAAAAAAAAAAAAAAAAAACATGAAATGTGCAACATACAGGGACCTTAGCAGCCTTGTTACATGTGGAAAAAGCTATTTGCACGTTCTGGTAGTTACAATTCAATGGAACAAGATCTTTTATATGACAAGATTAAACTGCACATGGGAAGATATATTAAATCCATCAAACTAATGAAGCAAATGGTAACCAAAGAGAGTTGCAGTGGTACTTTCAGGATTGCAACCACTTGTGTGTTTAATATAGCTATGTCTCTGCAAATGTCTGTGTTAATATGTTTCCTTAGAGTAGTGTTTACAATAGTCATAGTTTTACGAATTGTTTTGACCCACATGCAGTAAGCAATCAGGAGACCGATGTAGTTTGACAAAAGTTTTTGTTTTACACAATGCTGGGGAAAAGGAAGCGGAGCTGGAACCGGAGACCCACTGAAAGGTAAGTAGACACGGTAAGAATGAGTTAAGTCCAGGATGGAGAATGTTACAAAATAATAATTCTGTCTTACTAGAAAGTGGATCTTGATCCGCCAGGAGGGGGGTTTGGACAATGGGGAAAACTGCACACTGAGATGAACGAGCTGGTAGGTGCTTAAACCACTCTGAGGCAACTCTGTGGTTTTTGACTGATGAGGTTTTTGCGAGGTAGGGTGGACAGGGTTCGCATGTGGAGGTTCGTAATAAATCCAGGAAGGCTCCGTGGGGAAGGCGCCCAGAGGGTTTTTAGTTGGGAAGCAAGCGTTGCCAGCAGATTTAATCCCCCGATTAGGAGATACTATTTTCAGCGACAACATCCATTGGCATGGGTCTTCTGGAAGACAAGTCAGGCTTTAGTATCCAGTCTGCAAGGATAAAACCCCAAAGTTACTGGGTGAAAAAAAGCAGATCTTAGGAAAAGCTGGGGGCTTGAGTTAAAACCCCCCTGAGGCAACACTCTGGCGCTGAACTGCTGGCAGCCTCCATCTTAAATACCCTCCAGGCCTGATGAGGAATCTGGAACACCTGCCACCATTCTCACGAACCCAGAGCCACCTAGAGGCCAAGCACAGTGCAGCAACAACAAGGTACAATACAGAGATCCTGACATAAATTTTCTGATGGTTTTAAGTTTCTCTTCTTTTATTGCACCTTTTGCTCCATTTTGTCAAGTGGTCCTACCTTTTGCCAGGCAAAATAAGTTGTAAATATGAAATTGTTCTTAATCAGCCCTGCCTGATTAAAGAAAAGTCAAATTTTAAAAACTAAATAAAATAAAGGATACACTCGGCAGAAAGAGCTTTTTTTAAAAACAGCTTTAAAACAAAATTTACAAAACTTGAGGTGCTTGTTTTCCTGATAAACCTAGATAACAGTTGATTTTCTCATTATCACATTATAACAAAGCTTGCTTTGTATTGCTAATCGCTTACTTGTCATTACTGAGATAACAAAGCAGCTTTTCTAAAGATAATAGGTTAGCATAGTTGACCAGTGCAATTTGTCATCATGGCAACAAATAATCTCAGAATCACAATAAAATGGGTCCTTCTTTATCAGAGATCATGACTCATGATGACACAAAAGATTCAGCCTAAAATATACAATCACTAAGGAACATAAGCAATCAGAGCCATACTTAGGGTTACGAGGGAGAAGCTGAACAATGAACCTGGCTGTAACACAAGAAGCACTGATATTTACACCATTGTCATCTAATGCCCATGAGCAAAGTTTGTTTTTGCAGCATTACATTTTGTTATACTGATAAACATAAGACTGCTTTCTTCATAACATCACAAGAAAGTAGGTTGGCAATTGTTGAATTTTACAAATGACTCTGGGATAAAGTGGCTTGTAAAAGTCTCTATACATCGTTAAAATTTTCAGATTTTCTTAAGTAATAATCACAACATCCAATGTATTTTATGAGGATTTATTGCAAAGGATGAAACACAAAGTAGTGCAATATTAAGTGGAAAAAAAATCATTTTGAAAAAAAAAATATGTGCATTTGCATTTAGCCTCCCTGAGTTGATACTCTTTGGAACCACCTTTTGCCGCTATTACCGCTACAGGTGTTTTGGGGTATGTCTCTACCAGCTTTGAACATGTAGAGTTTACATTTCTTTCACAGTATTCATTGAAAAATAGTTTCAGTCAGATTGGATGCTGTGATTTAACTCTACTGTAACTCTGACTGTATGTTTTGGGTCAAGGTCCTTTATCTCTTTGAAGAAAGCATCCCCACAGCATGATGTTGCCACCACGTTTTATCATGGGGATGGTGTGTTCAGGGTTATATGCTGTGTGCAGTTTTCTGCAACACATAGTGCTTTGCGTGTAGGCTAAAAAGATAACCTTTGGTCTCATTTCACTCACAGGTCAGGTGTTTCTTTTAATGGCTGTCCTCTTGCCACTCTTCCATGAAAGCCAGATTTTTATAGTGCAGAAAAACTGTTTTAATGTGAACAAATTCTTCTACCTGGGCTGTGAGTCTTTTCAGCTCCTCTAGGTTTACCATTGACCTCTTGGCTGACCACTTTATCCCTGACCTGTCCGATGTGTTCCTTGGTCTTCATGATACCGTTTTCTTATTAATGTTCTTTAACAAACATCTAAAGCCTTCCTAGAACGTTGGATTGATACTGAGATTAAATTACAGGCAGGTGGATTTATTAATTAGGTGACCTCTGATGGCAGTTTGTTGTACTGGGTTTTATTTAGGTATATTAGAGTAAAGGAGGTTGAATTTAAATGCACACCAAACAAAGTTCCAGTAATATGCATTGAAGTTTGTAGTTATAATGAGAAAACAATTTAAAAAGGTTTGAACATTTTTGCAAGGCAGCGCGTTATTATTCAGCCAAACATGTTAATTTCAGTGTTTCACAAAATTCAATGCAGATTACTATTTTACAATTAGAAAATATTAAATAGAACCTTAACATGTTTTCAAAAATATGCTACATTGGGGAACAAGTAGCAAAAACAAAATTGAAAGCAACAGAAGCAACAAAAAATAGACATAGATGGAACATTTTCACATCATAAACAGATTTATATTTCACCAGCTGGACAAACAAGTCTGTCATCTGCTCATCCGACACTTGTGTACTATGTGTGTGTGTGTATGGGGGGGGCAGATCAACAACATATTTTATCACTTAATTCAGTGGACTTGTATGTTGATGGCTTTTTCCTCTGCAGCTCTGCCATTACAGTCCTGCATAACAGGTTACATAAGAAAGGCTTTATCTTTGACACAACACTACAGTCATTATTCATACTCAAAAAATAGCATTAAGAGTAATTAACAAGACTCGGTACCTGGATCATACTAAACCACTATTTATTCGTTCAAAAGTATTAAAACCTACTGACATAGTGAATCTACAAACAGCTCTAAGAATGTATAAAGATAAAAATAACCACCTGCCAGAAAATCAAAAAAAGTGATTCAAGAGAAGGGAAGGTGTTTACGAGTTAAGAGGTGCGCATCAATATGAAACACAGAGCGTTAGAACAACAAGAAAATGTTTTTGTATTTCTGTCTGTGGGCGAAGCTTTGGAACAGTCTGAATGTGGAGCTTAGGAGAAGTCCACACATGAAACAGTTTCAAACACGGTATAAAAAGATGATTATAGATGAATATCAGACTTGAATAATTGATAATAACTATCATTATTACCTTTTATATTACTGTACATTCTATTATTGTCTTAAGATGATAGTCACAGGGGTTTAGGGAATGCACTTTATTGCTTTCTTTCTTTTTAACTTGTTTTGCTGCTTTTTTGAATTACAAATTTGATATGAAAGTATGTTAACTATGTTTTTCTTGATAAAAAAGAAGTGATGGGTCCTGATATGTCGCAGGAGAAAGGGGAGGTTAATAAGTTTATACTTCTGTCCACGCTTTTGAGCGTCTGAAACCATTGTTTATAGTAACCATTGCTCTTATTATTTACTGTCACGTTCAATGTATAATGTGTAGTGCCATTTTATACATACCACATATAAGATCAGTTAAATTTTTTATGAGGCTCTTGAAATTCTGCAAATAATTAATTTTTTTATATTTCTTATTCTTATTATAAATAAAACATATTTAGAAGTTTGTAACATTGGAAACACTGGGAAAAATGTAGAAAAATTGGATTGGCACTGATAGGGCTTATCAAATTCTTCTTTCTCTTGAACGTATGTACTGGTAAATTGTACCAGAATTTTCTGGTGTTTCCTGGTATTTCCTGTTATTTAATCTATTTCTAAGGAAAATTATTTTTATTATGTTTTGTATTAGCCAGCATAATGAAGGTTGCTAGGAAGAATTATAAAATAAACCACAGTCTGTGGTTAGGCAGTTAAGAGCTGTCCTGCTTTGATGATTAAAACAAATAATACTTCAAACTATAAAAAAGAAGCTTAAGAAACAAATTTTGTTTTGAAAATTTGAGAGTTGTAGAAACTTAATTATCATTTCAAGATTGCACATGGGGGATTTCATCTGAGCATAATTCTCCCAACGCAATGCTTTGGATTCCTTACGGAGACATCTGTTACTAACTGGCATTTTATGATGCGCTGAATCTGACTGTACTGCTTTATAATTAGATTATCCTGAACTCTAAGTGATTGGACCTGAAACTGAAGCTGACTGTAATCAACTGAGCTACATTTGAATAAAATTTACTAAATTTAACTGGATTCCTGGGAAATGTTTGCAGAATGACTTCTGCAGTAAATTGGACTTTCATGAACAAACTGAATGCAATTAGAGCTGTGTAGTCTCCCAAACTGCTTTAAAGATGTTTTTTAGCTCGACTCCAAAGCTGCTGTCACACTTTTCATATTTCTTGCCTTATTTCTTGTTTCTTATCTTGCTTCGTGTGTTAGCGTTCTAAAACTGCATTTTACATGGGTTTAAGCATGAATAAATGAAGCACACTCTGTAAAATATCAAGTCTTGTTATCTCCATGAGGAATGCATATTTCTTATGTTCAGGACCACATTGCAGAGGGACTGCGAATCCCAACTAAGGATACTGTGGTGCGGTGGAGAAGCACTTTGAGAGTCTCCTCAATCCATATCTCTTCAGTCCAGATGGTCATGTCTTCAGTAGCTGAGGGAGAGCTTCAAGGGTGGAGAGCAATTCCATTACCATGGCAGAGGATGCTGAGGTTAAATTCCCAGTGGCAGAGCCCGAGGTGTGGATGAGATTTGATATGAAATGGTGAAGGGTCCGGACATTGACGAGACATGTCATGTTTCTCACACCTCTTCCACGTTCCATGGAGAACTGGGACAACATAATTGTAAGTGGAGGGACACACAGGGGTGGTGGTCCCAATTTTAAGACAGGGGACCGGAGAGTGTGTTCCAACTATCGAGAGATCACATTTCTTAGCCTTCCTGAGAATATTTACTTTAGGTTGTTGGAAAGGAGGCTCCCCAATGTTTGTCGAAGCTTGGATTCAGGAGAAGCAATGTGGCTTTTGTCCTGGCTGTGGAATAGTGGACCAGATCTTACCCTAGTCTACATGTGTTTTGAGGATCTTGAGAAGGTTTATGACCGTATCCCACAGGGTATTTTTTGGGGGGTGAGGTGAAGTGGCTGGGATGAGAGGCTATGGTTCTTGACCGGAAAAGGGTGGATTTCCCCCCTTGTTGTTGGGAGTCAGTCTTTGCCCCAAGTGGGAGAGTTTAAGTATCTCAGTGTCTTGTTTGTGAGAGATGGTAGGATGGAGTGGGAGACAGAAAGATTGGGGCTTTGTCAGCGAGAGCCACTCTGGTCTGTTGTGGTGAAGAAATAAGTGAAAAAAGAGAAGCCTGACCATCTTGAGCTGAGCTTTACACGCAGTCTGGGCAATCAAATATTTTTTAACATACCTAGGCATTCGGCATGCCTAGGTAAGTGAACTTTTGCTGGTGTAGACAAAATTTCCACAGAGCATAGCAAGAGACAAAGGAACGTTATTATCAGATCATTGCTGGTTTAGATTTATTAATGATGTCACAAAAGGAAGCAGTGCTTTTGAGGTGTTGCCTTAAAATACATCCACAGACATGCCTTCATTTAACTGAAATTTTGTAAGTTAAATACCAGAAGCTAACAAAAGCAATGACAACATCATCTGGGCTTTCCTAAACTATTGAAAGGCATAGTCATTTTAGTGTGTAAGCCTCTGACTTTAAAGACATTTTAAAAAAACTGCCAAATAAATTATTTTGTTAGGCAGCAAATAGAAATAATAACTGAACCAAAACAGGAACAGTTTTGTGTATTTTAATGTCAGACACTGAGAACATATTGTTTTGTGTATTTTTATACAGAGTAAGTAAGCATGATTTTAGACGTATAATGTGTTAGTTCACACCAAACTCAAAAACAGCTGTAGACATAAACAAAAAAGAAACTAAAATTTTGGATTTGTGGTTTAACATAAGCTTTGTTGCCATTATAATATACTGTTAATTTAATGGTAAATGGTAAACGGCCTGTACTTGTGTAGCACTCTATCAAGTCCCCAGAGACCCCTAAGCGCTTTACACTACAATCAGTCATCCGCCCATTCCCACACTGACAGTGGTAGCTACATCGTAGCCACAGCTGCCCTGGGGCACACTGCCAGAAGTGAGGCTGCCATAAATCGGTGCCACTGGGCCCTCTGATCACCATCAACATGCAAGGTGGGTGAAGTGTCTTGCCCAAGGACACAACGACTGAGACGGACAGACCGGGGGTTCGAACCGGCAACCCACCGGTTGCAGGAAGAACTCCTACCACCTGAGCCACAGTCAAAATTAATTACTGTTTCTGAATTTGTTTGGAATTTGAGTGTTTAAATCAAAACGTCAGCTACAGAAAGGTCATCCAAGATTGATATACAGCAGACCAGGCAGTTGGTAGTCATTACACTGTCCTATCAAATCAATAAACACTCAGACATGTCTAGACCTTGCTCTCCGTACACTAACATTACAGCTGCCCCTGAAATAAATTGAAACACCTTGTTATATTAGAGTAAGAGATGCAGATAATAACTAGTTGACAACAAAGTAATTAGTAAAAAAAAAAAAGTTAAAAAGTTATTCCATCTGCTGTAAGAAGTAATAAACAAGAAGTAATGAACAAAGAATAAAACTGTAAAAAAACATTTATAAGTGAACCCACAGATCTGAAACATTACAGAGCGATAGAATTTTTCCAATTTCTTTCCAGTCTTAATATTTCTAAACGTTGTCTGAGTCCGGTGTTTGTTTCAATTTTTTTTTTTTTTTAAAACCATTTTCCTAATTTAACAGTCATTTTATATTTTTCAGGCAGTTCAGATTTTAGTTTTTTTTACCCAGCAGCCTCTTGTCTGTTTGCTCGTTCCTCCTACTCATCAAATTAATGTTGATTCCTCACCATGTTGCTTATTCCTGATCAGTCCACCATTCATTCTCCTCACATCCCTCCAGCCTTTCTGTCTCTCCTCCAACACATTCACTCTTCCCATCTATTAAATTATCTCTCTGTCTCTCAGCAGCCCAACTCTTTCTCAGTTTGTGTGTCGCTCCCACAGCTCCCACTCCCTCCTAAAATATTCATTGATGTCCTAAACACTTTTTCTGTTACCTATCCATGAATCTTTCATTCCACTGTGCCAACCCCATGTGCTGCATAACTTCACAATTTACATTCATTTACATATATATATTATATTATTGAAACTATTATTAAGATATACATTTTTAAAAGTGATTTCTAAAGGCTAGTTTTATTGCAGTCTGTACTGTTGTGTAAGGCTCCAAAATTTGCTTTAAGAGGTAAACAATTTTTCATTTTTGTCTATTAAAATTTGAGCCACTTGATTTGGATTTTATTTTGGAGAGCATCAAGAGTTTTTAATGGGAGACAGAATTTCACTGAAAATACTTTAGCAAGTTGACTCCTTAACCACACAAACATAATCTATATCTGTGAAAGTGGTTACGTGTATTGTTAGTTTAAAACACGAATATTAAGCAGCATTAAAGGAAACATAAAAGATGTGCAAGTGACCCATGTGCACTAGTACATTGCCTTATAATTGTAGATACAGTTAGTGCGTTAGATTATCATAGCTTCTCTCAGATTAAGCATGTAGAATGACTTCCAAAACCCTTTTGCATTGGTTCATTTGAGAACATCTTCTCTGATGGACCCAAGACTGTTTCTGGATCCTGCTCTGCTTTTGCATGGATGAGTTTGAAAGCATCAGTGAACTGTGTTCACTTACAGTTTAGAATTGTTTCAGGGTTTATTGCAATAACTTTGTCTGCAGAGCAGAGTCTAGTTTTAATACAATTTATCCCGAGGCTTAGAGATTGAAGACTGTTCAGTTTTGCTAATTTTCGGGTGAAATCTCCCTTTGTTTGGCATCTGTATGCCAACCACCATTGTTCTTGTTTGAACTATGTTCTTTTTTTTTGCAAAATAAAACTTACATTTTTTAAGAACCCTTCATCGCACAAAATACACTTTGTTGAAAGTCTTTAAAGATTTAACACTGTCATTAGACATTGATAATTTTATTGTTTTGTATTTAAGCACAGCACTCAGTATGGTGGAGCACGCGTTTCTTTTAAGTTACCTTTGAAATGTGGTTGTAATGTGTTGATACATGTCTTATTCATCTGGTAGATCCTAATGATAAAAATGGGAAAGTTCACCTTCTCCACAGGTGCATTTAACTTTGGTGATCATCAAGAATCCATCTTGGGGCCTGTTTCATTACATTGTTATGCAGATGACTCACAGGTTTTTATCCCGTTGAGTCGTACATGCCACAGCCGTAAGACTGATTCTGATTTCCATTAAATTGTTATAACTTTACATTTAAATAACATGTCAGAGAACTTTAGGCCTAAGTCAGGAATTTAGGTGTAATTTTTGATGACAAGTTAAAATCCTTTAAACAGATAAACTCTTTGGTCAAAAATGTAAAAACTTATGCTGCAGGAGGGACTGGTGTACTCCACAAAATAGATAGCATCAAGCAGAAAGAACATTATGTTAACATCAGCTGAATTGAAATATATGCAATTAACTTTCAATCTGTCTATATGATTGAAGTAAATTAAGTATATTTTTTCATTTAATAGCTTGGATCTCACGTTTCATAAAGTGCCTTGAGAAGACATTTGTTTTGAATCAGTGCTATGTAAATAAACTGAAATGAATTTAATCAAATTAGGAATCATTGTAGCAACACCTCAAGACATCAGCCATTAAGTTAAAGGTTGAGCAAAAAGTGGTCCTCCAAATGGTGGCAATTCTTCCAAATATTAAGATGCTTAAATTCAGCATTTAAAAATTGTAAAGGAAATTATTAAAAAATATTCTAGTATTTAGCAAGCAGAAATAATTTTGGTAGTCCTAACACTCAAAAAAGGCTATGTCTTTTTATAAAGTACATGTAATTATATATTTTTAACTGTAAATATAAACATGGTTGAATTAAGTATATCACAGTTAAAATACAAATAAATTTGCCAGTATTTTTGTATCCTTGACATGAACTCATAAATATTCCAAACTGCATAATGCTGTCAGAAAACTTCTTCCCCACAGCAAATCTCTCTGACATCAGTTCATGATGCAGTTGTGTTTTAAAGAGATGTTGTAACCCGTGATATTGCTTGACATAACAGTCAAAACAAGTTAAAGTTATTTATAAAGCACTTGTCATAAAGGGCTTCCAAGAAAACAGAAGACAGGAATGCAGAAAGAAAGGCCCATTAAAGACCAATACCACACAAACTTGAGGCCTTGCTGTTCCTTTGTTCTTTGAGGAATCAGTCTAAAAGACGTGAAAATGAAGCAATGATGCTGATAACCGAGGCTATAAGAATAAAATGCTTAAAAGTTCTGTGTTCCTGTACAAGTACACCTCAAAATTTAGAATGTTTTAAAAAAATCTCAATATTGCTTGTCACTCATTTTAGAAAGTGAAACTTATATATTATATAGATTCATTACATATAGAGTTAAATATTTCAAGCTTTTATTTCTTGTAATTTTGATGATTACAGCTTGGAGATAATTAAAACCCAAACTTCTGTGTCGAAAGAAAAATTTTAATATTACATAAGATCAATTAAAAAGTGATATTTGAAAAATAAATGTTAGCTGTCGGAAAAATACATTCACTTCTATGCACTCTGTGTAATGAATCAATATATGAGTTTAACTTTCTGAAATAAGCGAAACAAAAATTTACTTTTCCATGACACCCATTAATTTTTTGAGCTGTGTTTGCATTTATCAAAAAATCGGTGCACTACAGACCAATTCAATAAATAAGAATATTGTTGAAAAGTTAATTTATTTCAGTAACTTAGCTCATTAAGTGAAACACATTATATAGATTAACTGCACACAAACTGATGTCTTCAAGCCTTTATTTCTGTTATTTATGGGGGTTTTCTGTTTACAGCTGATGAAAACACGACATTTAGGATTAGAATGTTACATCAGACCAATAAAAACTATCGTTTTTGATACAGAAATGTGGGCTTTTCGAAAGGTATGTTTTGTACCTGCTTGAAGATTGATGAACAGATGAACAGTTCTCCTTGGAACAGATATTTTAATTTATTTGATATGACTGTACATAATCGGACCAGACTATTTGCAATATCACATCTGAAGATGTTGTATTTGGTCACTGGTTTCCTTTGGCACCTTAAATCATGTTATTTGGTAGAACCTCAGCTGAAACCAGTTATTGGGATTCAAGGCAACATTAAATAATTTCTGACATCCTGTGGGACCCCACAGATGATATCAGAGTTCAGATAGTTTGTGAGTGTGACAGCAGGCACATATAACAGAACGTAAAGACATCTTACTGGGACAGAGAACATCTACAGATTATAACTTTGAGGCAATAAAACTGCTGAAGTGTTCAAGATGTCACTTTCACAAGGGTCACTGCATTCTGCAAAGGAAGGCACTCAAGCTGTTAGTGGTTTAACACAGAAAAAAATAAAAGACACCCACAAAGACATAAAACTAACAGGGCCCTAAAAGTCTAATCAACAGCTGTTGCTTTTAAAATGTTTCCCCTTTTATGAATACATTAAATAAGTACATACGCAATAAGTTTGAGATACAGATACTTCTGGATACTGATTTTCTGTTTCTGCAGGATTCATTATGATTTTCTGAAGATTGTGCCCTAATTGGTGGTTCGATGTAGAAAGAACAAATGTTAATGCAGTAATGTCTATGCATATGCAACAGTCTCGTGTCATCTAAAGCTCAACATATGTTATAAATGCACTGATGTTCCAGTCAGAATTTAACATGCATTTAACATTAGCATAAATGTCATTCTAATTTTGTTCTTTTGATGATGTATTTGAACATTTACTTTTGAAGGCTGGAATGATTATACAGCATAAAACCCCAGTGATGTTTTTTAAAGTCACAAATTAGATGAGTCTGAATGTATTTCTCTCATCCACACGAGTTCAAAATTATACATACACACTCAAATATATGTTCCCAATTGTTATAACCTCACAATTGTTACTATATTTGAAAAACTACTTGAAAAAGCAGTTCTGCAAGAAGAGAGGATGAAATATCCTGCCAGAATTATGACATAAGTTTCCTGGTTGCTAAAGAAGGGTGTTGTTTTCTGAGCTTGGAAAGGGGCATTTAAAAATTTAAGCAGAAGTGTGTGGTATATCTACATTTTTAAGATTGTATGTTTAATTGTGATGTTTGATTCAGAGAAAATCCAGAATAAATTCAAAATTCTGCATTCAAGTCTGAAGTTGGATGTTGTAGGAGGTAAGCTGTATTATGAGTCCACATTGCAAAAAGAAAATCCAATGTATATCAATAACTATCCAGGTGAAAACTTTGAAAGGCTGCACCCATACTCATGTGCAATCACATAATTTACACTGCAGTCTCAAAAGTGATGAATCTTATGCACTGTATCATGCTTGATAAAGCACATGAACTCCTGTACGAATAGGCACAGACCATGTCGGTATTTGTCACAACTTCATGGTGGGAGAACAGGACATAAACTGGGGAGACAAGGTCATTGGGTGTCAGATGGTGAAGGGGGGACCTGAATCATAAGTAAAAATGCAGAGAGTGAGCCATGGGATCAAAGCATTAGTAAATAAGGGCAGGAAAAGGAGAATTGAGGACAAGTGGTGAGGCTGGAAGGAAAACTGTAAGATGCAGCTGGAAAGAAATAACACAGAAAAACAAAACGATACAAACATTGTTTATTTTTTATTCATTCTCTTGAATTAGACAGATTCCAATCTCCTGTGTTTAAAAATTTAGTGATGTGAATATCACAGAGTTGAAGACTGAGCATAGATTTACTCACGGCACCGGCGCAAACATACATCCAAGCACAGCGAGGAGCCATAAACACGTCTGGGTTGGTGTACGGTGAAAATAAAAGCACTGTAATTGGTTATCCCTAAGGACTGGTTTGGGCAAAGGTCAGAAGCTGAAAAATGGCACAAACAATGTGGAAACTGTTCATTAGACCACAAGGCACCAGACTGCAGTTTATAACTGTAGTTATTTAAACTGAGATAATGAGAGACAAATGTATTTTTTTCAATTCAGTAATTAATTTTCTCACTATTTCTAAACCTTGCTGTTTGCTCTTTATTTACTTAAGGACAGCTATTGTTTAAAGGTTTAAAACCACATGGACATCCAGAATTCCTATTGATTGATTGATTGTATTGATTGAAGTATCTAACCTAACTATGTAAAGAGTGAGGCATATCGTGCCTTGCAAAAGTATTCACACCGCTTAAACATTTACATTTTTGTCACATAACAAAGACAAAATCTAATGTCTTTTTTGGGATTATACCAAGATATACCAACACAAAGTAGTGCATATTTGTAAAGTGGATAGATAATTTTAAATGCTTTTCTATTTTTTTTTTTACTAATACTAATGAAATGTGTAGCATGCATTTGTATTCACCCCCCTCTGAGTCAATGCTTTGTCGAAGCACCTTTCTCTGCAATTACCACTGCAAGTCTTTTGGGGTGTGTCTCCCCCAGCCTTGCACATCCAGAGACTGCATTGCATCTTCTTCGCAAAATAGTTGAAGCTCAGTCAGCCTGGATAGGGATATATGAACATCCATTGCCAAGTCTGGTTGGCAATCCGGAATTGGATTCAGGTCTAGACTTTGAGTAGGCCATTTCAACACATCAATATGCTTTGATCAAAACCAGTCCTAAACAACAGCTCTGGCTGTTTGCTTTGGCAAAGGGACTACTTTTTGCATTTTCTCAACAATGGATTTCTCGTTGGCATTCTTCCACGAAGACCATATTTGCAGAGTGCATGAGCAATAGTTGTCCTAGGAAGAGATTCTTCCACCTGAGCTATGGCTCTCTGCAGCTCCTCTAGAGTCATCATGAGTCTCTTGGCTGCTTCTATGATTATGGTTCTTCTTGCCCAGCCTGTCAGTTTAGGCGGATGATCATGCCTTGGTAGGGTTGAAGTTGTGCAATGTTCTTTTTCATTTTTAGATTATGGATTTGACAGCGCTCTGTGGGTTGTGATATTGCTGTATAACCTAGCTCTGGGTTCAACCTCTCCCCAAATTTATCCCTGACCTGTCCCTGCTTTCCTTGGTCTTCAAGTTGATGTTTGTTCACTAATGGTCTCTCAGGCTTTACATAACAGCTGGATTTATATTGAGATTAAATTACACTCAGGTGGATTCAAATGTTATGATGATTTAAAAACAAGGTTGGTAGGACTCTTTTTTATTTAAGGGTTTCAAAGTAAAGGGGGCTGCATATCACACCTTTCAGATTCTTATTGGTAAAAAATTAAAACCATATATTATTTTCTTTCCCCTTTACAATTATCCCCTACTTTGTGTTGGTCCATCACATAAAATTCCAATAAAATACATGAAAAATTTGGGTTGTAATGTGAACAAATTCAAGGGGTATGAATACTTCTGCAAAAGCACTGTGGATAGATGTTTTTCAGCCAAAAAATACTTGCCCTTGGCCTAAATGCTCTCCTAAAAAATTTATCGAAATTCTGCCTCACCTGCAACCTTTAATATTTTCCCATCTAATATTTATACCCAATGATAATCAGTGTGCCTTTGTCTCTGCGTGTTGGGAGCGCTGCCCATGTAAACCCACAGTGCCTGAAATTGATGTCCGTGTTTTGCGCCTGAAGGAGTTTCCTGCTGTCGTCTTGCATCAAATGAAATAAGGCACTCTCATCACTCGGTAGGGAGCGTGGAGCATCTCTGTTTCAAAATATTTGTGTTCTCATGTGTCTAGTAGGGTAAAGCCTGAGTTTGTAAGGTAAAAACGCTGGATTGAGATGGTGGTGTGGAGTGTGGAATGGATATGTTCACTAGTGTATCTTGTAACTGTGTGTTCCTCTTTGTTTGTGTCAGGAAATTTATTGCTGAAGGTTTCACTGAGCTACAAATAGCCACGGCTCTGGCCTTGGAATTGATAGGGCAGCTGTTGCACCCAGAGACCTATGGGCACTGCTATAGGAGGTGAAACCTTTTGGAGTGTCAATGAAATCCTGTTGCTTCACTTTAACAATCCTCCTTCCCTTGTGTCAGTTGAGGGTGGTGCATGAACCTCATTTTTATATTCTCCCATGTGGGAAACATTGCATCAAGTCTAATTTGTCAAATCAGAGACAATTTATGCAGCAGCCACACACTTCCTGCTGTGTTTACTTAAGTAGTTTACAACATTACAGTCATAAGCTTGATCCTAGCTGGGAAAAGAAACTTTTTATCAGTTGAAGATACACTGTTATAGTAAAGAGCATGAGCTCTTTTTTATTAATTTTTTGTTCGAGAGAACCTAAACAAGCTCTTCAACCACTAACAAAAGCATCATATTAGTGTATAACCCAATCAGCATGTTCTGCTGTCTGAAATGCGTCTGTATTTGCAGATTAGAAGGTCAAAAGTGTGAAAAAGCTCCATAAAAAGAAACATTCAACTAAACAGAGATGCAACAAACAGCAGGCCGGTGTTCAGGGGTCTCTCTGGGGAGAGCAAGCCCAGTGATGGATGCTTCTGGCAGCTGACCTTGGTTTGATGTGTTTGTGGGCCAACCTGGTTGCCACAAGAGCTCTCTTATATATATATTTTTTGTATTTGTCTAGTAAATGATTACCTCTGAAAAACCAAGATTCGCTCTGACTGGAAGCCCATAACTCTCTCCAATAAACACGTAATAATAATAAAAACAATATCAAGCATACAAAAAGAAACTAGGCTTAAACCATGAAGCACGATAGAACACCAAAATGGTGCAGTACATCAGGAGACTCATCAAGGATCGGATGGACAAATTAGCTTTACAAAGACTTCTACAAAACAATCAACAATTTAAATTAGCAAATTAAGCTGGAAAGACTAAGGGGCAAATCCAAAAAGCTATTTGCTGAAAGTGTGCAGATCAAAAAGTGTCTCCGTGTGATGTTTCAATATCCCCACATTTCAAAACGTGCATGCATTTAGGGGGAAAGCCATTCATTGTAATGCATATTCATGGAAAGTGCAACTAGAGCAAAAAGCTTCACCTTATCTAACACAAGGACATTTGAGATGCAAAGATTGCATGGTAAAAAATACCCATTGCTGTTCCAGAGAATTCCCTGTAGAGACGCTGTCTCTGCGAAGCCGAGTGGAGCGGTTTTCCCGGTCTGACAGAAGGACAACAGCCGCATCACCGTGGTTACGGTAACGTGCAGTTTGGTGCATAATCCCCGTCTGCGCTTATGCATTTTAAGCCTTTTATTAACGGTATTTTAAAGGTGTGTGTTTGATTCTGGTGCTAAGCTATCAGCTTCTTTTGTTAGCTTTAACTGCTAACAGCTAAGAACACGTGCTTGCAAACTTAGGCCCCATTTCTCCAGAAAGTTTTGGCTCTTTTCAAAATATTTCCTTAAATATTGACCATTTCCTTAATAATATTTCTTTAAATATTATTTCAATAAATAAAGGCAGCTAATGAGACACCGTTGAGAATTAGTCATCCAGAAGGTTGGTTTTATTCAGCAGATCATTCTTTAAAACATTATTTTATTAAAATAATATTTTATCTGATCTTTCATTGTGAATGGTTGTCTAAAGGAGTGCTGATTACTGCCTAAGTTGGTTCCAAGACTAACTTAACTTCACTTCCAGATTCTTCAAGATAATCCTTGGTTCTCAGACATACAAAACATTGCATGGTAATATTGCATCACTCTTTTGGTCACGGTTTCAACCATCTTTAATCAACTTGTTTATATTGTACATAGCCCATTAGTCTTCCCTATTCTTTCATTCTGCTTGGTAGTTTAGTTGGATTGTTTTAGCATAGTAAAGAGTTTGTTGATTGAAATATGTTTGACTTTGAGTTGACTTATTTTTGTTAATAAATTCTTGTATTTTAAGAAATTGTGTGAATTCATTCCATGTGTGTGCAGAGTTTTGCTGTTCAATAATGTCAGAGCTCGTCTCACCCTTTTCTATTTTGTCCTAATATATTTTGTCCTAATACCATCGCCTTACTGGGACGGTATTCACAGGACAACCCTTAACAGACCGAAATATTATTTGATAAAATATTAATATTAAATAATATTTTCAGATTCATAGTCACAACAACAAGCATTAATGGTATATACGCATCAATTTGTGGTGGTTTGAGGGGTATTTACCCCTACAGGGGGTTGAGATATAATTACAAGCTCACATTGCTTAGAACTTCGCGATAAGCAATGATATTTTTTTACATAGGAAATGTAAAAAAAAGAACGCAGCTTATTTTAATGTCATTTATCAGTGCTTGGTTTGACAATGTTTCTAATGGGCAAACTTTGAAAATTCTACGAAGAAATTTCTCAGTGCCGCCTTCAGGTCTGCTTAATACGTAAGGATATTAACAGAGGTCTTAAGGTCTAATGCTTAAAACTATCTGGTTTCATTAAGGGTTTTTTGCAGCCTTTTGTTTGTTTGTTTTACAAGCAGCAGATTGAACAGAGACAGGCAGACAAGTTTTACAACCTGCAGCGTCACTTATTGATGCAGTTCTGACTTGATTACAAACTATAAGATGTTATTCTTAAAATTTTGAGGAATGTCTCATCTAGTCAGAATCTGGTTTAAGTAAACAATGACAAAGAAGTTAAGTATTTTTCTCCATATCTTTGTTTGTGACTGAAGAGAAAACTATGATCTGATGCACAAATAGGTACAAATTTCTCCCGTATGTTGGATTTGATGAATGTTTGCTCCTGCATGTAAGCCAATATGGGGTGCAAAAAAAAGGCAAAAATATGAAGGACATTGAAATGCTACATGAATTCCCCTCAGTCATTAAATTCCAATTAAGATAAACTTTTTGTTTTAGTAGATTTAGATCACAAATTTGCAAAGTTTAGAAAGACAAATATCCATGCTGCCTAAACAAACTGTATTATGCACAGTTACATAACTAAACATTCAGTGCTATTTTTTATGGTTCTACTGCTTGAAAATATGTCTGCCATTCAAAACCAGATAAGATATCTTAGGGTGAATCTTTCTTGTCCTTGTACCAACATACAATGTGTAGCAGTACAACAAAATTGGTCTTCTGACCCATGTAAAGGCCTTAGAGAAATGCTGTAAGAAAATGTCCTCCTTTGTTAGCTGAGAAACAAGTCATTGAACAATATTCCCACTCAGTTGTTGAGTTTCAACAATATACATGTGTTCCAATAAATAGAAATGGGCTCTAACGTGTTTTCTGAATCAGCAACTAAGTGTGTCCAGCCTCCTTTGGAAAGATGATGCATTCAGTATGAGTTGTTGCTACTTTATAGTATAAATTATCCCCCAAGGAGAAAGAAAAGTCATGAGAAGATGGCGCTGTTTTAAATTCAGATCCAGTAATCTGAACATTACCAGCTCAGAAGGAGACGCAGTAGTGTCAAAGGGGAAACCTCTAAGTGATGTTAAAAATACAGAAACCAGTTAATCTTGCTTAGTGACATATTCATTTGGTTAAATGGTCCAGTCTTTATCCAAGTTATATTGTCATTACAATTTATTTCACTGTTAAGCACGTTGGGAAGATTTAAAGTGGTTTGTAAAACTTACTTTCATTGATAAAGCAAAAAAGTCAACATTACCATTATAAAAGTAATGAAAACACTGGAATTTTTCAAAAGCTGTTATGACTTTTTATTTGTTTTTTTTTAGTTATTTATTCCTGAAACATTGACAGTTCTGCATTTATTTCTGTTTGCCATTATAGTAATTCTAGCTTGAATGTTAATTCAATCTTAATTGCTATAATTATTACCTTTATTAAATGTGATCTGTGATTACCTCTAAATCTGCTTATTTAAAAGCAAAACATTTTTTTTTTATTATTGTTTCATTTACTCTTGAAATGTTGCCACCTCTAGGTGTATTACATCTGGTTGCCATTTTTGTATTTCTAACTTGATTGTAAATTGAATCCTAAACGTAAATCTTAACTGTTCATTTTATTTAAGCCTGATGCACAATTATTCTAAATGTGCTTATTTGAAAGAAAAAAAAAGTTTTTATATATTTTACATTCCTAAAATTTAGCCAGTTCTATGTTAATTATATCTGGTTGTCATTATTGTAAGTTTTAGATACACTTTCTTACTTAATGGATCTCGCTGTTTTTATGACTATTTACATTGTAGATTCTCACCAAAGGCATCAAAACTGTGAAAGAACACACATGGAATTATATAGTAAAAAAAAAAGTGTGAAACCACTAAATATTTTTACATTTTAGATTCTTCAAAATAGCCATCCTTTGCTTTGATTACTGCTTTGCTCTCTTGGCATTCTCTCCATGAGCTTCAAGAGGTGGTCACCTGAAATGGTTTTCCAAAGAGTCTTGAAAGAACTTCCCAGAGGTTCATTGAGATACAGACAAAGGTTAATATTTCAGTCATCACAGCAAAGGGCGGCTACTTTTAAGAATCTAAATTATAAAACATGTTTAAAGTTCTTGAACAATTTTTCATGTGCTACATATTTGCATATGTATTCATTCACTGTTTTGAGGCCTTCAGTGAGCATCTACATACAATGTAAATAGTCATAAACAGAAGAAAACCATTAAATGAGAAAGTGTTTCTAAAACTTTTGACCGGTATTGTGTATTTTTTATTTATTTATTGATTAATTGATTAATGATATTGCTCTATAGTTATATTACACTTTTAGTGTAATATGACTATAGTACAGAAAATACGCGGGACACCGCATCTGCTGTCGCAACCAGAGAAGGTACAGACCCATCATTACGTTCATCATCATGGGAAACATAAGATCACTTTCCTACAAAGTGAATAATTTGGCAGCACTAAACTGGCTTCAGAGTGAGTACAGAAAGAGTCTCAGCTAACCATCCTAACTGCGGACACACACACAAACATGAATAGTTTTCATTTAATCGGGGTCCAACAGAACCAAGGAAAGCGGTAAGAAGAGAGGAGGGGGTCTAGCAGAATTTGTGAATCATAGATAGTACAACACTGGGCATATAACTACTGAAGAGATGCTCTGCAGTCAGGACATTGAGCTGTTAGCTGTTGGCCTGAGGCAAGTAATATGCCCTCATAAGTTTAAATTGAATCGCGGTAATGGTGTATGCAACAAACCACTCCCCCACCACCACCACCACACCCCTGCTAATGTGGTAGCTGTCTGCGATGTCCTCCACAGGGTTATCGGCATACCCCAAACACAGCATCCCCAGACCCTTTTCCTGATATCCGGGGACATTAATCATGTTTCCCTGTCCTCAACTTTCCCCACCTTCACTCAGTATGTTACCTGCTGCACTAGAGACAATAAAACACTAAACTTATTGTATGCCAACACCAAGGAGGCATATTGCTCATTACCTCTCCTTTCCCTGGGGGCGTCACATCTCAACCTGCTTTATCTCCAGCCTGTGTACAAACCCCATGTACAAAGAGAACCAGCTGTGACATACACTGTTACAAGATGGTCAGAGATGACTGAAGAAGCTCTGAATGATGTTTCAGCTCCACTGAAGAGCTCTGTGGTCCTCATGGGTAGGACATTGACAGCATCACAGACTGCTGTGCCCCTCATGAAGATATGGTGTTTCTCCTGGATCAACCCTGAAATAAAGGCTCTCCTGAAGGAGAAGAAGAGAGGCTTTACATCAGGAAATAAGTAGGAGCTGAGAGCTGTGTAAAAGCACCTAAAAAGAAAGATCAGGGATGGAAAAAACATATACAGTAAGAAGTTGGAGGACCAGTTGCAGAAGAACAATATCAGTGGGGTTTGGAAGTGCTTGAAATCAATTTCAGGTCACAAACAAAACTCCCAGGCTGGATGAGATTTAGGGTGGGTAAATGATCTGAACCAGTTCTTCAGCAGGTTTGATCAGACACTTACCCCTCCCCCAGCCCAGTCTAAACTGCTGTAATCAGCCCCTACCCCCCTGCTTTTCTTCCCAGAACTCCACACTCTGAGCTCTCACCCTTTACCCACCCCGTCTGTTTCAGAGGACTTCATCCCACAGCCCCCATCACAATCATGTTCCTTTCAACACTTCAGGTGAGATCAACTGCGGAATAGAAAGTGCCACAGCTGCAGAAGTCTTCCTGTGTAGTACCAGTGCATAAGACCACACACATCTGACGAACCTCAGAAGCTACAGGCCAGTAGCATTGACCTTGCATCTGATGAAGACCCTCAAGAGGTTAAATGGTAAATGGAGAGAAATTATATAGCACTTTTCCAGTCATACCAATCACTCAAAGTGCTTTATACTACAGGCCCATTCACCCAGTCGCACTCACATTCATACACCAATATGCAGATTGGTAGGCAGCTTGAATTTAAGTGCCATGCCCAGAGGCACATCGACATGTGGCAGGAGGAAGCTGGCATTAGACACAACTTTTGGATAGCAAGATGACTATTCTCGCAGTCGCCTTCTTTTATTCCTATTTTGTTTTTTATACATATTTTTATATTTTTTACCTTTGCTTCCATTTGCTTTTCATTTGCTACTAATACCCCCACTGTGGGACAATAGAGGACATTTCTATTCTCTTCTTTTCTATTCTATTGCAAATTTATTAATTTTTCTACAAATCCAAAGTGCAGGTTGTTTGTTCCTTCATTACAAAAACAACACTTTTTTCAGTTCTTGGGTCCTTTTCATTGATACTGATTTAACTGTTCTATGTCTGTGTTTGTTTCTTTGCTTCCTGTATATTCCCCTCTGTAAAACACAACTGTCTTATGCTGCGCATATGAAAGTGCTCTACCAGTGATATGTGATTGAAGCTCACTTGCAGAAAACAGCGAATAAATATATATAAACTTGTGGAAGAATGAAAGGAAAATTCTGCTCAAATTCTTTTAAACCTTAATATTTAAAATATGTGATATTTTCAAAATATTTTACTACTTTTCAGCACCGAAAAAGCAACTGGTTAAGTAGAATAATAATATACTGTGGTGGAAAGGAGATAATATAAGTTATACACGATGGAATTTAAAGGTAACTGTAATTTCCATATTTAGATTTCCTGCACAAATGATCCGACACACGCGTCAAATAGAGCCAAATGGAATTTCACCTTTATGACTGTCTCATTAAGCTTTGACTCCCGTCATCTTCCCATTTCCCTCATAAATGAAGCCAAGGACCCATGTGAACTGTGAGCTGGATGGCAAATTATAGGATATATTCCCTATGTGGGCTGATAACTTCAAATCCTCCTTCCACACATTAATTCTTAAAATGGAACCAAAATTAGAAAACAGGAGGAAAAAGATTTGTGTTATTTATAGAGTAATATAGAGTTAACAGCTGTTTGATGATATGTTCTGCTAGAAACTTGACTCAAGCCACTATAAGAGTCTCTTATATTGCATTGCAAATAATGTATTATTTGTTTTGTGATGATAGAGCATTGTATTTGCAGTAATATAAAACTTCCAATCAGTAAATGCTAAAATATGAAAAGACTAGGGATTAAATTAGAACGTTTTCCAACATGATAACTACATCACTACATGATAACTGTTGCCATGTATGTTTCTATGCAATGTTCTGAACAGGGGAGATAGTACATACATATCTACAGACTGGAAGGGAAAGAACAAAAGGTGGATAATGTCAGAGATTCACATTGAAAAATAAGAGAAAATCCATACAAGGAAATGCTTAACAAACTAATTGAAAAAAGACTATGTAAAGCAATAGAGTCCTTCCCTTGCTGAAACAGAAGAACCATGCTAAACCTTACACAGTCTTTTACCATAGATTGTTTGTCATCTGGGCAATAAGCGCAACACTTTAGGGGCGAAGAAAGTCGATAATAGTCTCTATAGTAAAGTAGTCTTTTCACAGAAACAGATAAGAGCACTCAAATTAAAAGCCTACTAAACATCTCTACTTCTGGAATAGCCTCCTTCAAGGCTAAAAATATACAGTGCCTAGCAAGCAATATTCATACCCCTTGGACTTTTTTTTACATTTTTCACAACCACAAACTTTAGCGCATTTTAACATGATTTTATATAATAGACAGACGCAAAGTAGTGCATAATTGTGACATGAAAGGGAATGAGACATGTTTTTAGACACATAAAAATCTACAAAAATAGGCATGCATATGTATTCAGCATCTGTCACTCTAATACTATAAAAAAAACTGCCCTCTACAAAGCAGGTATATATGTGGACAAGTGGCAAGAGGAGAGTCATTGTTGAAAGAAATTAGAAGTCCATTTTTAGGTTTGCCACAAGCCATGTATAGCCTACATGCAAACCAATATTTGTGGAGAAAAAAATAACTCTGCATACCAGTTTAACACACCTTCCCCACTGTGAAACATATGGGTGGCAGCATCATGCTATGGGGGATCCTCTTTACCAGGAAAAGCTGGTCAGAGTTGATGGGAAAATTAATGCAGATAAATACATGCTAATACTATAAGCAAGTCAGCTGCGAAAGACTTGACATTGACCCACCTTCTAGCAGAACAACAAAACATTCAGCCAGAGCTACAATTGACTGGTTTAGACCAAACATACTTATGTATTAGAATGGCCTAGTCAAAGGCTAGACTTAAATCTAGTTGATGATCTGTGGCAAGCCTTGTAAATTAATGTAGGGAATTTTAAGGATGAGGCACCAAGGACTGTCTCAGGACCCTAAAAGATCTGGAGGATCTTGTGACCCGGATTGATCTTCTTACCTCATTGTGAGAAGCAATGAGGAGCAAGATGGAGGTACAGCGAGTTTCCAAAGCCTAAGCCTCAGGTCCTGGAGTTCATTGTCAGGTTGCATGGGAGGAACCCATGCAACTTGGCAGAACCAGAACCAGATAAAGGAAATTCTGTTTCCAAGTGTCAGCTAAAAGATCAGACTCAGTAGAGGGAAGAAGGTTTCTACTGAGTCAAAATATTTACCCCCAACCCTCTTTATTATTTTATGTTCCTGCAGAAAAAAAGAGTAAAGGCCAAACCCAGCAAGCTTCCATGTCCATAGATTCAGGAGCTGATCCTAAATCGTGAATCATGGTTTTTGCTAGATCCATGGATTTTAATCTGGTTTCCAGCACCAAGAACACAAATGTACTAGCTTTGGATGGGCATGTGTTACATCACATAAGTCATGATACTGAGCTTATACATTTATCATTAGGAGGTAATCATCATGAAACCTTGAGGTTTCTCTTTATCAACTCACCCCGCTACCTGTTTTTTGGGGGGTCTCCTGGTTTAGAACTCACAATCCCAACGTTGACTGGAAAAGAGGAAGGATTTTGCTAGGCACATAATTGTTTTTCATCCTGTTTATTCAATGGTGTTTCTTCCATAAACTCTTTTGAGGAGATCGACGAGACTTACCCTGATCTTTCCAAAGTACCTGCAGAGTTCCATGACCTTAAAGAAGTTGTTAACTCTTTAACTCATAAGACTTCTTCAGAATGGTCATTTTATTACGGCAGAGAAGTGTAAGTTTCACCAGTCAACAACCTCTTTCTTAGGATTTATCATTTCCCCCAACAAAGACTCCATGGATCCAGTTAAGGTTAATGCTGTTCATGACTGGCCCACTCCTCAGGACAGAAAATAGTTACAGAGGTTTCTTGAACTAGACAAATTTTGATTCTTCCTGAATCTGTTCAGTTAGTGGGGCCTGCGCCTGGTAACAGAGATTGACAAGGCCAAGAAGAACCACCCACCTCCTTCTAATTGTCCTAAGGACTGTCTGTTCATCCTGGACCACCTGAAATCGGAGGTGCTCAGTTTTTGCCACAATTCTTCTCTCTTTGGTCATCCACAGTCAGTGGTGCAGACTCTGTTCGGCTTGCCTAACCTCTCTGAAGACATAAGGTGCAGACTCTGTTCGGCTTGCCTAACCTCTCTGAAGACATAATGGACTTCATCATGGTATAAACCATCTCATCAACCACCAGCTGGACTCCTGCAATCACTTTATCACAGGTTGCCCCTCTCCAACAGCCGCACAATCATTCTGACTGTTGTTGACAGATTTTCTTAGTTGATTTATCTAGTTTCTTTGAAAAAACTCCCCTCAGCTAAAGAATTGGAAGATATCCTGGTTTGAAACGTTTTCTGTCTGCACTGTCTACCTTCTGATATAGTCTTGAACCGCGGTCATACTTTATTTCACAGTTTTGAAGGGAGTTTTGTGACCTCCTGGGTTTCACTGTCAGTCTGTCTTCTGGTTTTCAGCCCCAGACTGATGGACAGTCAGAGCAGGCAGACCAAATGGTGGAGACGAAGCTCCGCATCCTGTGTGAACATAATCCTGTGAAGTGGTTGCACAATTTACCTTGGGTTAAGAATGCCCTTAACTCCCTACCCTCTCATCCAACACCAGCGGTCTGCCTCCCTTTTAATTCGTCTATAGATAGCCACTGGTGTTCACCACGCAGAAGGTAGAGGCCAGGATCTGTTCTACTGTAAAATGCATGAATAAGATTAAGTATGAACATGCTGCTTGTGAATTTCTGTCAGCACAGAAAGAATTTTGTATTTACAGTCAGAGTGTGCAGCCAGTAAAAATGAGAGCGCTGAATCCACCAAATCCTATTACAGGTGGTTTTCTTTCTACGTGCCTCATTCATGCTGCATCCTGTAAGATCATTTCAGGCAAGTGACCGTGAAGAAGCCCAAAGACAAGACTCTCTGTGAGTTTCCATCCAGGAAAACAAATGGAGGTCAGTGTTGTTATACAAGCATCCAAAACTGATGGACAGTCAAAGTGGGCAGACCAAATGGTGGAGATGAAGTTCCGCTTCCTGTGTGAACATAATCCTGCAAAGTGGTCACACAACTTAACCTAGGTTGAGAATGCCCTTAACTCCCTCCCTTCACGTACAAGGTGTTGAACCCAGAGGTCATTTGTCTTCATCTTCCTAGTTCTCTTGGACTACATCCTACCTTTTATGTCTCCAAGGTCAAGCCCTATGTCCGGTCTCGTTTTGAGCCCTCCTCCAAGCCGTCTCTCTGACATCTGATTTGTCTGACATCTTTGAACCGAATCAAGCCTGTCATCACTCTCACCTGCCTTTGCCAGGTTTCCATCTGGAGAAGCCAGAGAAACTTTACAGCATGTAGGCTAAAGAAGAACTTTCTAGTGATTTCTAAAGATTTACAATGAAACTTGTAAACCGTGCTCTGTTTTTGGATAAATTGTCGGGCCTTTTGTCTGGTTCATTACAAAACATAAATACTTTTGTATAGCTTCTTATACAATACCCCACAATTTGAGGTAGATTTGGATATTCTCTGACTTCAGAATAAACTTTGGTCTGTTCTATTGTAAAATGCATGAATATGATTAAATATGAACATGCTGCTTGTGAATTTCTGTCAGCACAGACATAATTTTATATCTACAGTCAAAATTTGCAGCCAGTAAAAATGACAGCACCGAATCCATCAAATCCTATTACAGACGGTTTGCTCTCTATGTGCCTCATTCATGATGCATATTGTAAGATCGTTTTTGGCAAGTGACCATGAAGAATCCCAAAGACAAGACTCTCAGTGAGTTTCCATCCAGGAAAACAAATCGAGGTCAGTGTGGTTATACAAGTATTCCATATTGGGTAACAATGGGAGACAACATACAAACAGTGTGATAAATGTTCAAAGTCGACCAGGTCCTGCAGCAAAATAGAAGAATTACCAAAACAATGACATGACAGCATTCCTGTCCATGTTGCTAGAATAAGTTGCACAGACAAAAAATCTGTAAGACATGCAAAAATAAACACAAAGGCTGTTCTCTATATGAAGGCTCATAATGCACAAGGGTAAGAATTACAGGCAGCATACACCACTGCTTTCATAGGATATAAATGACCACTAAGCCTCAGATAAGGAATGTAATATCCTCCAACTCAGACCATTAAAATAAAGCCATAATGTCATAAACTGACATATTATTTATTTCTTAGGTAGGATGGGCTCCACTTAGGTGGACAGGAATTGGGTTCACCGCCATGTGAGCCATGAACTTATTGGCCACTAAATTAAGTTGCAGATCTAATCTATTTTGCATGGAATCCATAATTAATGCATGCAGCGACAGGCAAAAACTCGCATTTCTTGGCTGTCTTGCTATGTCAGGGTACTGTTAGTTCGCTTTAGAGATGTCACGTAGAAAAATGTGTAGCTTTACAGCCAGATGTCAATGTGTTGGCACAGCGAATAGGTTTATGGTGGAAGCAAGTCAAGTTCAAGACTTCACATGAACAAACGGTTTGAAAACAAAGTCTGTGAGAGGAGGACATGAGAGGCTTTTTTTTCTGTCATGCCAACCAAACAAGACATTGGCATGTAGATTGAGTCTAGTAGTTGTTAGGGCGATATTGTGACTTAAAGATGCAACGCTTTATGTATTTCTTATTAATTGTTAAGAGTGAGATATCAGTAATCCTGTTAAAACAATTATTTCTTGTACTTCTTGGAGTTTCAAACCAATAAACATGAATTGAAAACATTTTAAGAAAGAATTACCAACAGAATAGAACTGAAGTACACACAAGGATCAAGGGAATAACAAATTCTCTCCTCCACATTACGGTCATGATTCTGCAGGGCTTTAATATTAATCCCTATTTAAAATGATAACAGTCATCACAGAAGTAACCTCTTGAATCTCCATAAAGAGTTTAGTAATCAAAATACCATTGCCTCTTTTAACCTTAGAGAAGAGATTAATTTGCAAATATTACTTCAGTCCACGGGTACATTTATCTTTCTTTTCTAACAATTATGTTTGTTATATACAGTAAATATTCCCTTGCTTGGAAAATCATTCATACCAGTGGAATGTTTTCACATTTTGCCATTTAACAAGCCCAAGCTTTATTGTAATTTATTGAGGTTTTATCTAATAGACCAACACAACGTATCACTGAATTTTGAAGTTAGAGAAAAACAATTTTGTTACAAACAGAATCTGAAAAATGTGGCAATGAATGAATCAATACTAAGAACCACCTTTAAATGCAAAGTCTTTTGGAATATATCTCTACCAGCTTTGCTCATCTGGAGAGAATTTTTTGTGTATTCTTTTCAAAATTGTTAAATCTCATTTAGATTGCAAGGAAAGCATCTGTGAAGATCCATTTCAAAGCTTCAAAATGGTTCTCAATTGTCTTTAGAGGCTGGATTTTCACTTTGCCCTTTTAACATTGCATGTGCTTTGATCTTTTCTATATCATTCTAGCTCTGACTGCATGTTTGGATCGTTATGCTCCTAGAAGGTGAACCTTCACCTTAGTTTTAAGTTTTTGCAACATCTAATGGGGTTTTTCCTGGATTGCCCTTAGTTTAGCTATGTCAATATTTCTATCCATTCTAACTAGCTTCCCTGTCCCTGCTGAAGAAAACCTTCCCCATAGCATGAAGCAACCCCACCACAACATTTCACCAATCTCGAAGGTGTGTTCAGGGAGATGTGCAGAATGGTTTGCATGTAAGCCAGAAGTTTTAATTTTGGTCTCATGTGAAGAGAGCACACCCCGTCACATGTTTGTTGTGTCCCTTACATGGTAAACCTCCAATCAGACTTCATATGGCTTTCTTTCTACAATAGCTTTCTGTAATAAAGACTCTTTTCAAGAAAGACCAGATTTGTATAGTGCTCAACTACCAGTTTTCATGTAGATGGAATCTCCCACCTGAACTGTGGATCTTTGCAGTTCCTCCACCTGAGCCTCTTGGCTGCTTCTCTGATTAATGGTCTCCTTGTTTAACCTGTCAGCTTTGGTGGATGGTCATGTCTCAGTAGATTTGCAGTTGTGCCATAAACTTTCCGTTTTCAGATGATGGATTAAACAGTGCGATGAGATGTTTGAAGCTTGGGATATTGTTTTATAACCTAACCCTACCTCAAACCTCTGACCAACTTTAGCTCTGACCTGTCTGCTGTATTCGTTGGTCTTCATGATGCTGTCTGTTTACTAATGTTCTCTAACAAACCTCTGAGACATTTACAGAAAAGCTGGGGTTATACCGAGATGAAATTACACCCTGTTGGACTCTGATTACAAATTTGTAGACCTCTCAGAGACCTTGGTTGTACTCAGTGTTATTTATGGTTTGCTGAAAATATATAAATGGCTCACGTTTCAGATTTGTATTTGTAAAATAAATGTGTACTTTTGACAAAATGTGAACAAGGCACTGAACAGTATTCGTGCGATATGAAGCTTAATAACCTGGACATTTTATGAGTTAAGACAGGCTCATAATCTTAGTCATCTCATTTTGTCTGTAATAACTAATTTTTACCGGATGTGTGATACCTACTACAGGAGGCTCAGCCAAAAATTCAGATCTTTTTTTCTGTTAGAAAAAAACTGGAATTACATTAGAAAAAAAGTAAACATTAATACAGCGCAATAGGATTTATTTGTAAAAAGGGAAAAAAGGAACTTCAGATCTTGTCTCAGATCAAATAATATGTGTACTTCTGTGCCCTGAGCTAAGCTTACATATTTGATAAGCCAGTTGCAAATTTGTGTATTTGATCAGCCTGTTGCAGGTGGACAAGATGTGAGGACAGAAGAGTAAACAAATACAAGGAAGGACAATGTCCTGCAGCTATTCATGCATATTTAGTTTAAGTATTTTATGACTTAACAGCCAACATGAACAGACTGTCCAACAAAAATCTTAGAAGACAATCCCACTGTGCGTTTGTTTCTGTCAGGCTTGCCTTTTCAGATGCACACAAATAAAACTGTCTCTGTTAGTCATGTCAGCAAGAACAATGAACTAGATCTTGCTTCAGTACACATGGGAAGCATGCACGCAGATAAGTACCATTCTACCTTTTTGTGTCATGACCTTACATTGTGCGGCAACACAGTCGTGATACTCTCACAGTGAATACAAACACAGGCAATTGACTGGAACGTCCATGACTCTGTGCCACATGCATCTTGGAGGGGGTAATTTGTGAGCACTGGACTGAAACATCCAATGGAGACATTCACAAAAACATAGCCCAGTGTTTAACTGTAGCGTGTGGCTGCAGATAATGGTAGCATATACAAATGAAGCCATTTTGTTTCATTGCCATTGTAAAACATAGAGGTGCATCTCAATAAATCAGTTTATCAATAAAACATGATATATATCAGGATTTGTTACTGTTATATTGGATTATTATGGATTACAATTTATAACAACTCAAAATTCAGTGTCCAAGAAATTATATAATATTGTAGATTAACTTAAGTCCATTAAAAATATATTTTTTTATTTTAGAAATGTCATGTTATGACCTACACAATCAAGGGGAAGACTTGACAGTTGTCCAGCAGACAGTCACTGACACCATCTAGAAGGTCACTGCTAAAGAAGCTGGCTGTTCACGGGTGCTGTATCCAAGCATATTAAAGAAAAGTCAAATGAAAGAAAACAGGTGGTAGAAAAAGGTGCATGTGGAACAAAGAGCTCATTCAATGGTTTGGGGAAGATTCACATGCCTTGCACTGCCACCACACAGAGATGTATCCAGTTTATTGGGTAAGACATTTGCAATGCTTGTGTTCAGGCACTCTAAATCACAGATGTCAGAAGAGTCTTACCCGAGCCAAGGAGAAAAAGGACCCGAATGTTGCCCAAAGAAAGTTAGAACAAAGTATTTTTTTGCATTTCATGTAGAAACCAAAGGTCCCAAAGGCTTGATGACTCTTGAAAGGCACAGAATCCCAGTTGCTTGTAGTAAGAAGGTTTTACTGTGATGATTTGGAGAGTAATGTCACCTGCTGGTGTTGGTTTACTGTGTTTTATCAAGTTCAAAATCACAACAGCTGTCTCCCAGAAAATTTTAGAGCACTTCATGCTTCTCTATCGTGACAGGCTTTATAGAGATGGAGAGAACACCTCAGTAGTGCCACAGGCAGACAACTTTCAGGCCACACCGCATTGAAGTAGTAATTCATGCAAAATGAGCCCTGACCAACTACTGAGTGCATAAACTGTACAGCACATACACATACTTTTCAGGAGGCTGACACTTCTTATTAGTTTAATATAATAATGACATTTTCAGAGAAACTGAATTTTTTATTTGCTGAAAAATATTACTCTGTGAGTAATACATCTATGTATGAGTTTCGCTTTTAGAAATAAGAATTAAATAAGCTTTCTGATTATATTCTAGTTTAATGAAACAAACCTATATTTCATTAAAAAATCTCAATATACATCAATTAAGCATGAGACATTCAACCTCACTTCTGACTCTTGAGCACATGTGTGGACACTAAAGGAAGCCTTTCTTTTTTACACATAACACATTTTAACCTTGATCTATCTTGATCTCTTTGGACATCATCACAGGTTCCGCTATGATTGCTTTGACAACCAGCACACACACAAAAATTCACAGCACCACCTCTGCTCTAACTCTCAAGAAGCAGACAGAATCTAACACAGATTCCTGCAGCTTTCACACAAGGTAAGAGGCAGATAAAGAGGACTCCAACACATACAAAATGCAGAAGAAAGGATCTATGTCTTGTATTATATATTCTCAAATGTTCTTCTTTAGCAAACAAATTACAGAGATAGATCTTGTTTCTAAATTAACGCCGTAACAGAATCCCACCTTAAGAGGTCATTCATGCTTGTTTTTAAAAACTTTAAAATGGGACAAAAAATAATGTGCAAAACACATTTACTTCAGGAAAATTTAAAGGTCTAAAACTTTAATTACATATATGGACAGCACAAACATTTTAGCCTTCTCCTTAAATCTTGGTACAAATAAATTGACCTTCTTATGTCAACTAGTAATGGATAATTTTTTGGACTTCTGTCTTTAAAATCAGATGCAAAGACCTGTGCAAAAGTTAAGAGTTCAAAAGTACAATTCTTGAATTGAGAAAAAAGCAGTCTCAGATCATTAAATATCATCAATCAAAATTTAAAGTCAGGCAAAGATAATCAGAATACATACAAACAAGCAGTTTTCTAAGGATGATATAATTTATTAGGAAAAGAATTCGCAAACTATACCTAGGTCTGGTTACTGCCAAACCTGTAGAATTAAGAAATGACTGAAATAGGACCATCCTTACAGCATGAAGCAGGCTAAAAGATCTCGAAAAACCAACACATCATTCTCAGAACAAATGAAAATTCAAGAACAAAAAGTCACTGCCATGTATCAGTTAAAAAAGCTATTTCTAAGGTTGTGGGAAGGAAAACAACAAACCAAGGTGAGGGCCTTTATCCACAAATTGAGAAAGCATGGAACAGTGGTGAACCTTCCCAAGAGTATCCATCTGACCAAAATTACTTCAAGAGCACATCGACAACTCATCCAGGAGTTCACAAAAGAATCCAGTAGAACATATAAAGCACTAGACATCTCACTTGCTTTCATTAGGGTTAACATTTATGATTCAGCAATAAGACAGAAACTTTGCAACAGTGGTATCTTTGGAAGAGTTCCAAGACAAAAACAAACAAACTGCTGAACAAAAGAACACAAAGGCCAATCTCAGGTGCAAGCTCAACGGAGAAAGGCCCTCAGCCAGACCTTCTTGTGGTAAGGCAACAGTGTTAACAAATGTGTTACTATGCAGCCCAAAACTCACACAGCAATTCAGAAATAAAGAAATCCAGCCAAAAAGAAAAAATGTCTATTGAGTGTGAAAGTCATCTTCAAACATCTCATTGCACTGTTTAATCCATCATCTGAAAACGGAAAGTTTATGGCACAACTGCAAATCTACTGAGACATGACCAAAGTAGTGGTATGACCTTAAATGGGCAGTTCATTGTTGAAAACTTGCCAGTGTGGCTGAAATAAAATAATCTGTGAAGAAGAGTGGGCCAAAACTCTTCTCAGCAATGTAAAAGACTCATTTCCTGTTATCACAAACACTGTTTCTGCCAAGGGTGGTTCAACCATTTGTCAGGTTTAGGTAGTAATTAAATTTTTACATTGGGCCAGGTTGGTTTGCATTGCTTCTTTTATCCCCCTGCTAAACAAAATCATTATTTGAAAACTGCAATTTTTATTTGATGTCACAAAGAAAACAAATATCTGTACACCAGAGTGTACATGTTGGGTCAATTGGCAACTGGTTAGTTGGTGTGCAGAGATTTTGTCTCCGGTCTCTGTGTTGGTCCTGTAGTTGACCGATGACCTGTACAGGTTGTACCATGCCAGTTTAGCTTTAGGACATCCTCTAGACTCCCTTGTCACCCTAAACATTTTCAAGCAGGTACATATAGTGAGTTCATATTCTACAGTGTTGCAGCTGCTGAGTTTTTAGACATATATCAATCATGAAGACGCCTGCGCACATAACATCCCTTCATCTATTGTCTATAAACCCTCATTCTTGAAAGGTCAGGGTGGGGGTTTGGGTGCCTATGTCCAGCAGTCATTAGCCAAGAGGCTAGGTACACCCTGGGCAGGTCGCCAGTCCGTAAAAGGTCAACACAGAGACACAACCATGCACACACACAATAATGCCCAAGGGCACTTTAGAGATCAACTAACCTAACAGTCATGTTTCTGGTCTTTGGGAGAAAACCAGAGTACCTGGAGAAAACCCACGCATGCCCTCAGACAACATGCAAATCGTGTGCCAAAAGATTTCTTGGTACAAGGTAAAAGTGCTAACCACTGCTCCACTGAACAGGCCCTGTCATTTGTAATTGAATATTCTTAACAAATGTGCATATTTACACATACTTAACCCAATGTGCATGAAAGTAATCAAGTGAATCTGCACCTTTACTTCCTAGTTTTCATGAATATTTCAGCTGGGTTAAAGTCATTCATCCATAAATCAGGGCAGTTGCTCCTTTCTACTGCCTTCATGAAATATATATGCATGAATGTAACATGTATGCCATGTTTATGTTTTTATATTAGTTAACTGTGTTTCTGCTGTAAAATGTTATATGGTAATGATTCTGTTCTACTGAAAACAAACACACTTGAGCAAAACTGTGCATGCCAACACAGTTTTTTGAAAGCTACAATAAAACCAGTGCAGCCAAAGTCTCTACTTTTACTCCACTTTCAGCCCAGCAATGTCCTCACAGTTACAAAGCTCCTGTTTTGACAGTGCTCTAAATCCCTCTCAGTGAAATTTCACATCTTATGTTCTCTTTTGTTCCTGGTTTCCTTCTTTTCTCTCTTCACTCTCATTCGCTTTTATCTCGTCGACCCTCTCCTTTCTTTCAAATCCTCTTTTCTCCTTTTTGTCCTAGCTGTCTTCTGTTGTCTTCATTAGCCTGCCACAGTGTAAAAAGTCCTGGTCTGATTCAGAACTCCACCACAGGCTGAATACATCGGCTTATCCGCTGTGCATGTGTGCCTGCTTTTGTGTGTACGGGTGGACTGTGAGGCAATTTCATGATAGAGAAAATGGAAAGCAAGGGGGCTGTGTATAGAAATTTGTTATGTGACCTCCTTCCTGGCTGCTTGACAGAATGTGTAGTATTTGTACAGGGTGGTCATTGCAAAGCACTCAGCCGTCTATTGACTGGCAGCCATTGATCTGCAAAATCCAATGACTCACTAGCTGCTCAGAATGCAGCCCACATACATATGCACGCAAACGTGACTGCTGTGTGTGTAAATGGGCCCACATGCAGACACTGACTTATTAAAGTAATTACAGTCCTCAAATTAAATGAGTATAATTGGTCTGAGAAATTTAAACAGAGTTGTTTTTTTGAAGATTGCAGTTAAAGGAGATTACTAACCCCCACCCTCCCGCTGTAATTGAGAAAGCAATGTTGGAAGCCAAAGGTGAAATGAAGATGGTTTTACAGGGCGGGCGGGCGGGCAGGCGAGAGAGAGAGAGAGAGGGAGAGAGAAAGAAAGAAAGAAAGACTTTTAACAACTTTCATTTATTTATTTATTTAGGACACATTATTGATACACAAGACAACAAAACTTTCCAACAACGGAACCGTGTACAGCTAAAAAAAAACTGCAGATAGACCCTTTTTTTAGGGTGTTTTGACACCACTACCTTAAAGGTTCACTGCAAGTTATTTTGAACATTGATAGTGCGACGTTCTGGAAACTATCCGGGAATGTTCCATAAAGCTTCCCTTGACTGTACCTCCAACTGTCATAGAGCAACCTGAGAACCTTTAGAGAACCTTTGGGAAATGTTCCCTAAATATTCTTTGAGGTTTTAATCTAACATTCAATGAAAATGTATTTGATCTTCACAAGCAGAATTTATACATGCTGTTAGACTAACTCTTTAAAGCAGTTTTGACTGCATACCATGGTCCAAAGATAAGAAGAGGTGTGGAAAACGTCTCAACAACTTACCCATTTGATTAAAAATTCAAAGAGAGCGGATAACCTTGAACAAGAAAGAAAAAGTTCTGTAAGGTTTCCTGATCACAGAAAGGACAACCTCCTGCAGTGCTTCGGTCAAAGTGGACTCTGTCTGTTTGTAGCTACTGCTCCATAAAAATCCTCCTACACTGGAGGTCACCAGCCTGTTTTTCAAAAAGAGGCTTATTCAGGACCCCTCAGCAACCTTTGGGGCTACAGCCTGATGCAAAAAAAATCTGGAGTCCTCCTTGACCCTTTGACCCCAAACAGAGAGTGCCTGTCCAGCCCCTTCACCGAGCAGTTTTTTTTTCCACAGCTGAAAAACACACCGTTTTAGTGTTTTAAAGGTCAAGAGCAGTTCACTCTCCTCCTGCCATCCATCCATCACAGAACTAGCTCAGAGAGAGGGGAACACATACTCATTGTCATCACTCCATGGGTCACATAGAGTATGTTTATCAACAAAGGCCCTCAATGGCACAAACAAGGTATTTTAGACTTCCTCGATAATCCTCGCCAAAAAATCTCCAGGACTTCCGGATATGATGTCACTCAACCTCTCCAGTTTAACAATTTCAGCCTCAATAAACTTGGTCCTCACTTTTGTAGAGTCAAGTATGGCACTAGAGAGAAAGTCATTAAAAAAGGACGACTCCTCAAAAGGCAGAAAATCATCTCTGGAAACTGAACCCACTCAACCTTCAGAGTCCGCCAGGCATCGAGCACTGAGGTGTAAAATAAGTGAGCCCAGTGGCTCAGCTCCAGCAGACTTCAAAAGGAGAAGTTCCTCATCAGGTCCAAGCCGACCAGCCTTCTGCAGAAGCATCTGTGCAGGACCCAACCAGGGAAGTCACAGCCATAGAGCAGTCTCTAAAACGTTTGCAGTCTGAATGCTGCAATTCTGGCTGAAATGTCTACAGGTCCTTGGCCACCTTCTGCCACAGGGAGATTTAAAACTGATGCTTTCAGCCAGGGGTGACCAGACCAGAAAAAATGACCAGGAGCCTCTGCACCCTTTCCACAAGATCAAGCGGTGGAATCAACACTGTGAGTCTGTGCCAAAGACAGGACACAACCAGATTATTTGCAATCAAAGCTCTTGCCCTGTAGGGCAGCTGAGGTAGCTAACATCATCAGCATATGCTGACACAACAATGCTAGAGGGTAACACAAACCCAGGCAATGTAAAACCATTTAACTGCCGTCACAGCCTAATCAGTAAAGGTTCAATGTCTATACTGTACTATACTGACCAGAGAGGGCACAGCACTCCCCAATAGCAATAGGACAGGTCACCCCACCACCTGTTTTATCACTCAACATGCTTCAGTGAACCGCAATTTTGTGTGGGCCACAAACCCTTCAACAACCCCAAAAGCCTTAAGCCTTTTTCCTGACACTGTAGAAAATACATAATTCAAAAACATCTCTCAAAAGAACCAAATTATCAAACATAGATCTATCTGGAATGCAGTAGGACTGATAAGGAGCTATTAAATTGTCAATGAATAATTTGAGTCTATTTGATAATACTTTAGAAAGAATCTTATAGTCAGTACATACAAGAGCCACTGGACTGCAGTTCTCCAAAAGGGCTAAATCACCGTTTTTTGGCAGCAGTGACAACACTGCATGTCTTGAAGAAGATGGAAGTAACCCCTTGTTAAAACCGCCAAAAGATCCGGCCCCAGAAAACTCCAAAACTGTTTAAGAAAGTCTACTGGTAAACAATCTGTTCCAGGTGCTTTACTAGAGGCCTTCTGAAACACATCAGTCAAAAGTTCATCCAGCGTTAGATCAAAGTTCAGTGGCTTTTGACACTCCACTTCACACTCAGCTGGGGCTGGGAAAGCCCCTGGAGACGCTCTGCAGCTGAATCCTCATCACAAAGGTCAACCCCGAACAAGTCTGTGTTGAAATCTGCAGCACGCTTCCGCATCTCAGCTGGATCACGGCCTCAGGACTGTTTGGAAGATGAAGACAATTTGTCTCTTCTGAGCCTCTAACTTCTGCAAATTAAAGAAAAGCCTCCATATTCTAATATTAAGACTCATTTAGCCCTCTCTTCAAGGAAGTTAAGTTCCAATCTATTTGAATGCAAAAGACTGTGAAGTCTGTGCATTACAGGCATTTTCCATCCTCCCGCATTTGTTTTACACTTTTAGTGAAAGAAAGAAAGAGTCATTCAGAAATCCTGTTTAAATCAAGGATGTGGCTAACTTGGTGAAATGTTGGCTAAATATACAAAAAATGTTGTTTAAGAAGTAAAAGACCTCTTAATATTTTAACTATTAAGAAAGAAAACTTACATTTCACCAAGCAATATTTCAGGGACATGGTTCTGCTGTTCTGGGTGGGTCTGTCGGTCGGTCGGAAGGACGGACCTACCAACATGTTCATGCAGGGGCACAATGGCTGGATTAAAGATGTTTTTCTTTACTTTGATGGCATTCTATTTTTAATCAATAAAGTCCAATTTGTTGATGGACCAGCCGTTGACAGCAACTTTAACTATGCCGTAAACTCTCTTCACAAGGTTTAGGAGTCTGTTCATATTTAGATGAGAAAACCAGATTTGCAGCCTCCTCTCTAATTCATCCCAAAGGATGACTCAGGACTCTTTAAGCCAGTCAAGTTTCTCCACACCAAACTTAACACCAAAATTCATTGATTTGGTGGTGGGACCCCAATATTTTTGGCTCATCAACTACAAGAAACTGGACTTAGTAGATATAGAAAATAAATGAAAAGAATAATTCGTTTTACCACCAGACGCAAAGAACATAAAGAGAAAGCACACCACCTGTAGGAGAGATTGATAACTGCAGCTGATTTTCATTGATTATTTCTAACAGGGCATAACTACTGGACTGAAGTACAAGACATCTAGTCCACATACTTGCATCGACACAGGCTAAAAAAAAAAAACAACCGGCTCCACATATGCAACAGGTCACTAAATTATTTAGATGGCCAGTTTTTAAATCAATTATTAATGGTGCCTCAGAATGTGTATTGATTTCTCATGTTGAATCCAATCTGATCACATCTTACAGCCCATTATCTAGTTTAAATCCCTTTATCAAAATGGTAACGGCTAAATCAGTTTTGTGTTGTCCTTCAAACACCTTTACAGCTGCTAATCCACTTGAATATTATTGACACTTGCTCCGTAAAGTTCAATTACAACTAGCGATGAAGAATTTAAGAGAAACAGTGTGTACAGATTTGTTGGGGTTTTTAATAATCAACACGTTTATATACAAAGCAAGCAACAGCATGTTCAAATAAAAGAAACAAAAGAATCCTAAAATGTTATAACAAGACATTGTACAGAGCAAGTATAATTAAAGTTGACAAAATTCTTCAGAGATGGTTTTCTACAGTTTACCAAACCTGGGCATGATGGTGAAAAAGCTGGCTGGAATCACAATTACATGCCCCTCCAATGAAGATGATTATGAATTATGACAAGATTTTAATCAGAATATACTTGTCCCTTACAGTTTTCAATGAGCACCAAGTTTGTCTTTGTTCTTCAATTATTCAATGGGGCAAACAAGCAAGCACACACACTAGAGGCTGAGATAACAGCTTTTCCAGATCTTAAGTGTTAAAATGATTGGGCTTGTTGGGTGTCTCTGGTTTCCACATTAATGATGCCTCTTTTAATATACCAGCCACCTGCATACAAAGCTGGAAGGTGTATGCATTTCTTGCACCTACTGTTTAACCTTTAATGCAAGCATCTTAATACCCCAATTGTCAAAAACATTTTACAATCACACTTCAGGATACCATCAGATTTCTGCTTTAACGCCAATACAGAGATTAAAAAAGTAATAAAAATAAATGAGAAACAAATTAAGTTTAAATTTCCTACTGAATATATCTAAAACTACCAATGTGTATTATCAGAGTGAAAGGGAAATGTTTTCGAGTAGCTTTAATTACCTCTTTAGCAACATATTTCAGGATGTTCTTGTATATCTGTTTTAGTTTAAGCAAGAAGAACCCTAGATAAAAAAAAGAAAAGAAAAACTACTGGAGCTTGGGGGAGGTTCGCCATCACATTGATGTCAATCACTCATTTCATGTTCTCAGTATTCAAGATATCCATATTAACCGTCTCTCAGCCCTGCCTGCAATGATGCAATCACAAAGATCTTATATAGTTCTAGATGATGGGTGCAATTCCCATCATGCCTCAAAAATGATCTTAAAAGATCTAAATCCAGAGGAAAAGATGTTCTGAAACGGACAAATCCCAACAAAGCCCAAACAAAATACCAGATCAGAGATGAGACTGGTGCTGTAACATAGATGTACTTTGCAGACAACAGGACAGTTTCTTTTTCTTTTGCAGTCAATATACTGAAATTTTCTAAAAACAAAAGTGATCTTGCATCCTGTTTTTCTCTTACTTTTATAATTCTAACTTGTATCAAGACATCACAAGTGATGATCTACTATCTTTAATATATTCTGCGTTATTTGATCATAAAACCAGGGGTTACAGATAACTGAAAATAGTACAGAAATCAAGCAACAGTCTGTTAAATACAATCCTAAGGAAAATTAAAGGTAAAACAGTTTTGGAGAAATTTAGAACATGTACAAAAGCATTTGCCCCACAGGTTAGTTTGGTTTGTTTCTTCCTCAGGTTTTCTAACTGTCCAGCCTAGGTGAGAAGCTGCTCTGTTGGGATGGTGGTGAAAAACATCAACACAAACATACTAAAACTCACTGTACAGTCATACAACTGTGCACCTCAGTGCTTCCTGTTTTCTCAGTGGTACAACAGGTGAAAGTCTGCAAGTCTCAAGCTCTCGTACAAACAAAAACCACAAACTGGGGAGCAGGGTCGCTCCTATATGTAATAGCTGCAACAACCAGGGTGCATCCCCACTCCGTCAGATCATCTGGCTGACAGAGAGGGCTGTGGGAAAGAAGATCCTTTAGAGAATCCTACATTTTGCCTCAGTCATTTAAAGGAAGTGGCTGCAAATAGGAAAAAAAATAGAAAGGTAAATTTATTAATTAAATAAAAAACATTAAGACAGAATTGTCATATTCAACCAATCCAAAATAAATGATGGCATACAAAAAGGGTTTTGCAGATGGATTTATGGCCTGTTTTTATCCAACAATTTGCTAAAAACTGCTTCTGGTAAACCTGCTAAAAAGTCTTTTCAAACATTCAACCTAGGTTCTGGGAATTCTAATGAGTTATCGAAAAAATGCCTAATAATAAATGATGAATGATTCAGAAATGAAGACAGGATAACAGAAAAGGGCCAACAGTGACAAAACTAAGCAAAAGGCAAAATCTATACAGGAAAATTGTAAAATAAGTACAAATGATTTGTTTGTTCTTTTTTTCTCTCCTGAACAGCTGCTGAAAGGCAAGAAGCTGAACGTTATTTGGGTTTTAACTAGTTAAACTGATTCTAAATTAGGAAATGTCCCTGCTGCTGCGGAGTCAATGATAATCTGACAGCAATAAATGTCAATCCAGCAACCTTTAAAGTGCAACTCCGAAAGCTGCTGAAAGGAACCACTCGTGAAAAAACACAGCACTTAACAGTCATCCGGCAGACACAGCCAGTGCTAAAGAAGCTGGCTGATTATTTCGCTGCATCCGGGTACATTAACAGAAAGTTCAGTGGTAGGAAAAACTGTGGTAGACAAAAATCACAAACCACTGGGATAATCATGGAAGCATTGCACAACCAATTAAAACGGTTGGGAGAAATTTATATTTGTGGACTGAGTCAGTGATTTAAGAGCCACGACACACAGAGGTATCCAGGACATTGGGTACAACTGTCTCATTCTTTGGATTAAGCCTCTCCTGAACCAGAGGCTTAATCCACTATTAATGCTGTCACTATTAATGTGTCTTAACTGGGATAAAAAGAACAATGACTGGACTATTGGTACAAAGTCTTCATATAAAGGTAAATTTAGCATTTCATTCAGGAGTCGGGAGCAAGAATGGAGCGGCAAAGAATCCAAAATCCTTGAAGCCCGGTGTGAAGTTCCCACAGTCAGTGATGATTTAGGGAGCCGTGTCATTGACTGGTGTTGGTTCACAGCATTTTATCAATGACCCCTGTATATGCGTCCTGACCCCAACCATGTCTAGACAGTGCTTTATACCGATGTGAACGCAGTGAAAATACACTGAGGACAGTTTTCTTCAGCAATTTAACAGATATATGAAATACTGTAAATATAGGAATTTATCATGCTGCAATCCTTCTCAATAAAACAAGAAAATATCTCACAAGTCATGATTTTTTTGGATAAGAGAATACAGGGATGCTGTAAATTCTCTTTAATGTGCGGCTTATTTTTCACAGCTTTGGAGCTGATTAAACCCACTGGGGTCACCACGCTATGAAGTGACTCATGCAAAACAGAAAGTCTATATATGTGGATGTCCTGTCACTTTTATGCAGCTCAATGTGTGTAACTAATAAAGTTACACAGGTGAGTAATCGGTTTTACTGTGATGCTGTTTTATGGGTTAAAACCAAAGTGTGATGCTGGTTTGTCCCACATTATTTATTGTCCTCTCATATGGATGCACAGGTGGGTTTACAAGGAGTTTGTAGCTGAAATAACTCAAGAATGTGACTCCGGTGAATTTAGCTTTGTTGATGTCTGAATAATAATGTAACCAAGTGACTGAATATACAGTGAGGAGAACAAGTATTTGATACACTGCTAATTTTTCAGGTTTTCCCACTTGCAAACCATGTAGAAGTCTTTAATTTTATTTTTAGGTACTCTTCAACTATGAGATGGAATCTAAAACAAAAATCTAGAAAATCACATTGTGCGATTTTTAAGTAATTAATTAGTATTTTATTGCATGACATAAGTATTTGATACATCAGAAAAACAAAATAACAAAACAAAAATATTTGGTACAGAAACGTTTATTTGTAATTACAGATATCAGACATTTCCTGTAGTTCTTGACCAGGTTTGCACACACTTCAGCAGGGATTTTGGACCACTCCTCCATAAAGATCTTCTCCAGATCCTTCAGGTTTCGGGGTTGTTGCTGGGCAATGTGGACTTTCAGCTCCCTCCAAAGATTTTGGACTGGGTTCAGGTCTTTAGACTGGCTAGGCAACTCCAGGGCCTTGAGATGCTTCTTATGGAGCCACCCCTTAGTTGCCCTGGCTGGTTGCTTCAGGTCGTTGTCATGCTGGAAGTCCCAGCTTCAAAGCCCTTACTGAGGGAAGGAGGTTGTTGGCCAAGATCTCCCGATAAATGGCCCCATCCATCCTCCCCTCAATACGATGCAGTAGTCCAACACTACGTCGACCAACTGGCGGCGTAGTGTGTTACTAATGGTTTTCTTTAATACTGTTGGTCCCAGCTCTCTTCAGGTCATTGAATAGGTCCTGCCGTGTAGTTCTGAGCTGATCCCTCACCTTCCTCATGATCATTGACGCCCCAGGTCAGGTGAGATCTTGCATGGAGCCCCAGACTGAGCGGGATTGACTGTCATCTTGAACTTCTTCCATTTTCTTATAATTGCACCAACAGTTATTGCCTTCTCACCAAGCTGCTTGGCTATTTTCCTGTAGCCCATCCCAGCCTTGTGCAGGTCTACTATTTTATCCCTGATGTCCTAACACAGCTCTCTGGTCTTGGACATTGTGACTAGGTCAGAATCTGTTTGTTTGTTTGTAGAGTGTGTAAACAGGTGCCTTTTATACAGATAACGAGTTCAAACAGGTGTAGTTATTTTGGATTTTTGTTTTAGATTCCGTCAAATACAGTTGAAGAGTACCTAAAAACCTCGATGCGGCTGTCCCGGGTTCGAATCCCGGACCCGGTGACCTTTGCCGAATGTCTCCCCCTCTTTTTGCCCTCTTTTCTGTCTACCAACTGTCGAAAAATGAAAAATAAAGTCCTCTAGTGCCGCAAAAAAAGTACCTAAAAATAAAATTAAAGACTTCTACATGCTTTGCAAGTGGGAAAACCTGCAAAATCGGCCGTGTATCAAATATTTGTTCTCCTCACTGTATCTACCGTGTTAGAGACAACAGCGGGCTTGTTAATTGCTTATCTGATACGTCAATCTGCGACATCGTGTGGTGTTTAATTCAATGCAAGCAGGTAACTGATCCGATCACTCAAGACGGAGGTTAATGCCGGATGTGAATTGATGTTGTTAGGCTTGTTAACTTTTGTCCTGATGAGCCGGATGCATATTAATTCAGGTCTAAAGAGGGCCAACTTTAGAGCACCTCAGGTATTGATTCCTACTCGATTGACCAAGGTATCAATATTCTTGATTGGTCAGCAAAGTTGCCTGACCTAAACCCCAGAGAGACCCTATAAGGTTCTATGAAGAGAAAGATGAGGGAAACAATGAAGGCAAAATGAAGACCGTCACTAAACAACTTGGGCTTCATTAATATCTCAGCAGAGCCACAGGCTGAATTCCTCCATGCCACACTGCACTGATGCAGTAATTCATGAATGTGTACATCATATTGGCATGCTTTTTCAGTACACCAACATTTCTCTATAACCATATTTTTCTTCATTTTTCTGTTATATTGTAAAAACTGACGGTTATTAGCTCTAAGCTAATCATCTTCTAAATTACCAGAAAGACATGCTGAAACTATATCAATCTGTGTGTAATAATCTGGACAACACCAGCTTCTCAAAACTGACTGAGATGCACCTGTAATTGTTTGCTGAACGATAAAGTTCGCTAAATGTATTGGCTTTAGGTATTGTGACTTGTATCAAACCGATATAAAATGAACCTTTTTTGTTAGTAAGTAGACAAAGAAATGAAAGAATAAGCTGAAGAGTTCACCTTGTGGTCTTGATGGTTTTAACTTTCATCATCTGACACATGGGGCTTAGCAACAGCCATCTCCTCTTTGCTATTTGCAATCATCTTGCACTTCTATAAAAAACAGATAAACAAGCACTGGTTAGTTTTGAAGAAAAAAAAAACATACATACCATTTAAATATCCAGTATTTTGATAGTAACAAAATTTTCTCAGTAGGCAATTCTGCTCTATGAGCATAAAATAAAACAATGCAAACTTTCAAGTGACATTTACTACATTTGCATTATCTTAAGTAACTTAATATCATTGCAGAAGGATAGTGAGAAAGATTATTCATACACGTCACAAAATGCGGTCTGTCATCTAGAGCTGCTCAATTTCAGAAAGTCACGCAATTGTGCCGTTTATTAAAATGGTGCGATGACCAAAACAGTTTCACTAAGTCCATATTTTCTTCATTCTTCTCTTTCCAATTTAGGTTTCTAACACTCTAGGTGCCCTTTGGCATGTTGTGCACTAAAAAAATGGGTCAGTTTGGGGCATCTACAGTAATGAGACTCCGTCCAATGCAAAATGGGAATTTCTGACACATGAGATAAATAATAACCAGGCTACTGCAATTCAAACAGTCCTTTGCAAATGAAATATTGTGCAAACTGATATATCTTTGCTGTATTAGGCAGCCGCATTGTTGTCCTAGTTGATGTTTGTCTCAGAAGTTGGATCTGGGAATGACATCACATCAGAGCCAAGTACAAAGTAGAAATCCTGCAGGATTTCTTGGAATTGTAAGCGTAAGCTTGTGAATAGACTAACAAAGTTAATGATGATGTATTTCAGGAGAGATTGCACAGTACCATGTTTGGTTACATGTAACGCAAAACAATCAGAAGTGCAAATATAATTTTATTCCTGCAACTTTGGATATTAAGGTTGGTAAGGCTCGGGACCTCAGACAAAATTCCAACTTTGACAGACGCTCCTTTTGACTTTGTATTACAAATCAAACCCAGCATTATACATGCAAGAGAATGACCTTGATGCTTGATGCTTGGAGGTTCTCATCATATATCAAGGATAGTTAGTTCATTAAGCAATTAGCTTAAACATCATTAAAGACCAAGAATTTAAAGGATTCATGGTTCTCTCAGTACCTAGATGTGTGGAAACTGTTTTTTTCTGTAACACATTTAACCCCACGTACCTCTGTGAGTTCCTTAATTGTATGTATGTTGGCCTGCTGAGTGACTTTCCTCTTTGCTTCCTCGATGTGGTCCAAGTTTAGGGATGGCGTTGGGGGCACGAGGCTAGGGGGTGGTTTATTAGTTATGGTGGGAAGAGGGGCAAGGGGTGGCATAGCTGCCAGGGCACCCATGTTGGTCAAGGCAGCAGTCATGGTGGCTGCTGTCATGCTTGCCACAGCAGCACTCATGGTGATGTTTGACATAGTGGGCATTCCAGGAATACTCGATAACCCCATTGGACCCATGTTGGGCATATTTGGCATTCCCATGCCCATTGGAAGAGGTAAAGGTAAAGGTAATGAAATCGGCGCAGGCGACGGTGTCGGGAGAGGCAGCTGGAGAATGGCTTTTGGCCGGAGACTCTCAGGAATAGGAACCCCTGCCTTGGCACACATGGCGGCAGCATTTGCCTTAGCTATTTCAAGCAACTGGTCCTTATCTGAGAAGAGAAGCAGGAAAAATGAGACGGAGGGAAGGGTAAGGCAAAAGAGAAGCATGCACTTATATTCACAAAATAAATGTTTTACCCAGATCAGTGAGCCTTGGCGGCGTCTTGCTAGCGCTGTGTCGTGATCGGGACCCTGAGCGCCGTTGCTTACGAAGAATGACAACTGGAGAGTGGCTTGGTTCCCTCTTCCATCTGTCTCTTCTGTCAAATGAACGACTGCGAAATACTGGCCGTCTTCCTCGACCCCGTGACCTTGATCTACGTCTACGATCTGAGGAGCGGGACCGCGATCGCCTGCTTCTGTCTGCTGATCGGGATCTTTTCCTCCTGCCTGCAGAGCGGCTCTTAGACCTCTTATTCCTATCCGGAGATTTGGACCTCCTCCTTCCCCAAGCATTTGGTGAACGGGATCGTCTCTTGCGAGCTGGAGAACGGGATTTGGACCGACGGTTTCTGGTTCGTGACTTGGAGCTGGAACGTTTGCGCCGTGTGGTAGAGCGTGAATGTGATCTCCGCCGTCTGGCTGGACTCCGAGATTTGGAACGTCGCTTTTTCTTTTGTGACGGAGAGACTGAGTCTCTTTTCCGAACTGGAGACTTAGACCTATGGAAGGAGAAACATTTGGGAGAATTAACAACTGCACACAACAAAGCAGCATAATGCCAAGAATAAGTCAGAAATCAACTTAAGAAGAAAGACTTGCCATATTTTAATGTCTTACATTTTCTAATGCAGCCTGAAGGTAAAATTTGGTACTTTTTTACTTACTGGAGATCTCATGTTCCAAAGTTAACAGACGTCAAACTCATTTAAGATCTATTCACTATTTATGAAACACCATAACACAAACCTGGACAACTTTCTTCTGGATGCTGGCTTAGATGTTGAGCGAGAAGGCTTTCTGCGATCAGTAGGGGAGGGTGACTTGGAAAGCTGCTTCTTTGGTACTTCTGGAGATGCTGAACCTGAGGAGCTTTTCTTGCTTTTTGACACAGTTTTGATTGGAGATTCCTCATCGTCCTCTGATCCCTCTGAAGAATCAGAGGCATCTGACCCACTGCCTGGCTCTCGAGAAGCAGATCTTGAACTGGGAGCACGCACATTTTTAAACTGAATGGGCTGATCTTGCATCTTATCCGAGGAACTGCCACTTTGGGAACTGGCGTCAGCTGCCGAGAGCAATGGCTTCTGATCACCTGCTGGAGGCAACCACAATGAATAGCAACCTCAAAATCCGATGTTTTTTTTAAGTTAAGCTTAAATGTATGCATTAAGATTTGATAATCATCTTCAAAAGGTTTACCTGCTTCAACAGAGGGTGCTCCATTTTCTTCAACAGTTTTTTCTTCGGGTGTCTTCTCTTTAGAAGGAGGGGAAGCCTTCTTCTCTTTAACTGGTGTGTAAGATATGGATCTGGCTGAAGATGAACTTTCAGATCTTCCATCACTTGATTCAGACCTAGACCTGGATTTAGATTTGTTCAAACACCCAGAGACTGATTTAGACTTTGACCTTTTTCCACTTTTTCTTGGAGATTTTGACCTCCTTTTGCTCAGCTGCGTTGATCGGTGTCGTCGAGACAAAGAACGGGATTTTGATCGCTTGCCAGACCTCGGTGGTGAACGGTTCCTCCTTCCGGGAGATCGAGAACGTCTTCTGACTGCTGAACGGGATTTGGACCGCCGTCGGGAGGGAGGGCTTCTTGATTTGGTCCGTTTGCGAGGACTCCTGGATCTGGAGCGACGGCTGCGCTTAGGCATTACAACAGATCGTGAACGGGTTCGTCTACTTCTGCGAGCTGACCGAGATCGTGAACGGTGGGATCTGGGTGGTGGCGACCTCCTTCGGCGAGAAAAGGATCGACTCCTAGAGCGTCTGCCTCCTGCACGCCTTGCTGTTGATCTTGATCTAGCGCGACCAACAGGGCGCCTAGACCTAGAGTGAGAGCGGCGGGGTTTTGTGATGGAACGTGACAATGAGCGTCGACCAACTGCAGCACCTCGCCTTGGTGACCGAGTCCGGGAGTGCCTTTTACCTCCACGGGAACGTGACTTTGACCTTCGCCGTCTTCTTGGAGACCTTGACAGGGAAGGGGACCTCCGCCCTCCGCGCTTAGGGGATCGTGACACTTTTCTTTTGGGAGAGGGAGAACTTCTGCGTCGCTTTGGGGAAACAGACAAAGACCTACTCTGTCGCTTAGGCGACTTAGACTTGCTCAGAGATTTTGACCCCTTCTTCACTGGAGTGACAGAGAGAGAGGTAGATCGGGATCGACGGCTGGATCTCTTCTGCGACTTTTGGAATGGGGAGAGCGATTTTCTCTTGGATTTAGGAGAGGGAGAGCGGGACTTGGACTGAGAGAGCCTTCGATTCTTCTGAGGAGTTGAAGACAGCCTTTCCTTTGAGCTTGACCTAGAATGGGTTCTAGAACGTTCTTTCTTATATTCTTCTGAGTGAACTGCAGCTTCTTGTTTGCTAAGACCGGGTGACGGTGAACGACTGGGGCCTGATTCTAACCTCTTTATTTCTAAGCCCCTAGAAGGAGATAAAGACCTGGGAGAATCATGGTCCTTGACCTTTGCCCCTTGTGGTAAACTGGCCTGATCTTTCAGGATTAGCTCATCTTTTGGAGTACCACCTTCTTGTTTTGGGATAATGTCAGGTAATTCCTGAGCATGCATGAATTTGGCATCTCCATAACTGCTCTCAATCTTAACCTCAACAGTATCCGTCTGTGTTATCTCATCTTGGCCAGTAGAGGGGGATCTCTTATCCTTTTCTATTTCATTGGTGCCACTAACCGCCTCTTCTGTGCAGGGAACATCTACATCCCTTATCTCTTCCTTCTTTACTTCAGGCAATTCAGGCTTCTGCGATAAGATGGGATCTACTAGCTCCTCCACTGGGTTGCCTTTTGGTTCTGGTTGGGATATTGGTTCCTTGAGGTCAGATGCAACAGCTGGAGAATGTTTCCCATTGCCAGCTGTTTTACCTCCTTCACCTTCAGAGTCAGAACCTGAAGCTGAGCTGCTGTCGGATGGCGAGCGGGAGGATTTCTTTTCTTGCTTTTCATCTTTCTTTCTCTTCTTCTTTTTCTTTTTCGCAGCTTGCCTTTTATGTTTTTTGGGTTTGGAGCCTCCATCTGCCTCTACACGATGTTAAAGAAAAACTCACAGAATTACAAAAGGCTCTTTTAAAGAAGATACAAATTATGGTTGCGTCTCACTTCCATATACCTGTAATCTGTGCGTCTTTTCTCCTCTCTTCTTTCAGTCCGTGTTCAGTTCCAGCCGCTGCTGCCAATCTGGCACTAAAACAGAAGGTCAACATAATTTACTTTCCATGTCAATATACCGAATAATTGTTGATGTGAGAAAAGTAAGATAGCAGCTTTTTTCCCTAACGTTCTTTTTAAAAGGGGACCTATTATGCAAAATTCACTTTTTGATTATTTTTATACTATCATTTGGGTCACTAATACTTTTACAGTCTAAAAGCAAAAAAACAAATCAAACATTTTTGGGCTATAAATGAATATTTTATTTTTTTCTAGAAAAGGCGCGGTTTCAAAAGCTGTTTAATTGTGACTTCATAATTACACATGCACCCATCAACGTTACCCGAGTCCCGCCTCTGACTAGCAACTGAAGCGGAGCTCCACCCTCTTGATTTTCAGTAGAGGATCATGTCTCGTCGGATGGTTTTACCTTACACGCGCTTTACAATGGCTACCCTCAAAGGCAGATGTTCTGTTGCTGGCTGCAAAGACCCACATGTGTCCATGCACATTCTCCCGCTGTCGGATAACAGAGATTCGTGGCTTCATTTAATTTTTAAGGGCAATATTCCGGTCACATTGCCAAAGACAGAACTAGTTTGCGTGAATCACTTCACCACAGACTGCCTTAAAAACTCACATCAGTACACGTCAGGGTTTGCAGAAATACTTAGACTGAAGAAAAATTCACTCCCTACTGTTCGTGGCAAAACTGCAGATGACAGAAATGTAAGTACTTATTGTTGTGTCTTATAAGTTTCAGTTTCGTTTTCATGTGCACAAAGTGCTGGTTGGGAGTGAGGCCAGGTACAGCTAATTTGCATAAAATGGCAGAGCCCAAAAACAGCTCATTATGTAAGAAGTTCAAAAAAGGGAAACTGAGGAAGTGAAATCTCATTATCTAAGAATGATTTTGTGCAAAAATGTAATTACCATGTTTTGTATAGACACAGACCTTTCTTGTAGCTCAGTCACTAAAAAGTTCCCAAATCTGATTAAACCTTTGTTGTTTATGCTTCATTGTATAGGTAACTATTTCACAAAAAAGTTGAGGATAATACAGACTATCACATAATTGTTCTAGGTGTTCTGATATTTTCGAATGACAGGCCTAATACTCTTTTTGGCAATAATATGCTTAAATCTCTAAAACGTTGTTGGTTCAGATTAGTTGGATATAAACCCAGGTGTTAACCAAGTATTAACAACTGGGGAACCGAGGGCACTTAAATCTGTCAAATATTTTGAATAAACCACTTTACCTCTTGCCAGGATTCTTGTATTTCAGTTTACTGCCAGTTTCAATGGAAAAATCTACCCGTTTCCCTCTCACAACTATTGCAGATATTGGGCATGGCATTATTTTATCTAATGAGCTGGTGTATATTGATATCAACCACTTAAATTTCTGAATTTTAAGACAAGTATTAGTAGTGCTTAATTGCGTTTTAGTATGTGCCTCTTCCCACTTTTCCATTTAAGTATATTCCTGCCGATCCATTCTCCATGCCTCCAGTCTTTCTGTACATTTCTGTACCAGATGGTTATATATTTTGGAAATTAAGCTCATCGCTAAAGAATTCACGCTCACTAGTTTTTCTACAATATCCATTGAGGGGATGCATAATGTTTGAATGTGTTGTGTTCTAATATAACCTCTCCGTAGCAGATATTCAACTAGGTAAATAAAATTTAGAATCCATCTCTTCAAATGTCATCAACACTTTGTAAATTGTAAATATCTCCTATTCTCTCCTGTCCCTTTATGGCCCAAGATTAAAGTGCCCCATCTGCTTTTCCTGGGAAAAAGGAGTAATTTCTCCAAGTTTGACTGAAGACAGAGAGACAAAGGATGTTTCTCTCAAGTTCTTTTTAACTTAATGCCATACAGCAATCATGTTTTTTTAAGTTCTTCACTGACCGCTTGAGATAAGTAAAGCCCTAATGCCTAACATGTTTCATAGAAAAACAATAATATATTTCTGTCTGACCTGGCTCTAGTGGTCCTTCTCGGTGGAGGTGGAGGCTCTACATCTGACTCGGCGCCAGATTCTGAACTGCTCTCCTTCTCGCCTTTTCTCCTCCTTTTCTTCTTTTTGCTTTTGTGCTTTCTATGCTTCTTGTTTTTCTTGTGGGGCACCTCAGTACCTTCCTTGGCATTGATATCATCTTTCTCAGGCGCTTCATCTTCACCTGTACATGTAGCAGAGTATTTTAGTTACACAGGTCTTTAAGATGCACAACAAAACAAAGGGAAAGCATGTCAGGGATGCCCTGACAGAGTGATCGAGGTAGTTTATGTCCAGTAATTAGCCAATGTTTCTTAAATGCCAGTACAAATTATTCTTCCAAGAATTTACAACTGAATCCCACCAAAGAGCACATAAACAAACATCTGACAAATAGATTTTCCAGATAGAAGTATTGAAATGCAATTTAGTTTGTATAAAATGTAACGTGTAAGAAAATGCCTGTGTGCATTAAAAGAAGATAAGAATTAAGGTACTACTGATCAAGTACAGACTTTGGATGGCTACACCTTATACGTACCTGATGGAATATCCACTGCACATTCCATTACGGCAGCACAGAAATGTGGTAAAGGACGCTCTCAACGATGCTGGAGTGGATCTCTCTTAATCGATGCTGGGAAAGAAAACAAACGTAATGCGATCTAAAGATGCATTATGGCTAAACACAGCACTTATGAATTTAGCATTCACACACACGTATATCATTAGCAGCATTAGAGCAGTGCTTGTTTGTTGGCTGACATATTTGCTTCAACCCACAAATAAGCTAAAATGAAACCATCCCATTAACTAAAGAACAGCTAGTTTTAGAAACCATAAAAGCTCTATAAACCACACAATCTCAGTAAAAACAAATGAAGTCAACACTAATAAAAAGTCTAGCTTTAAGGCTTTCAAGTGGAAAAACGATCTCCACTTCAGAAAACATTTCCAAATTGTGATGTAAGAAATGACATGCCTGCATAATCTACCAGCGTTGTCCTTACTTGGATTTGACAAAATCGGTATTCATGTTCAAGTCAAGGAAAAATATTAACAGATGGCTTTGACTTAGTACTTGAACGTCGTGTATTTATTGCTCAACTATAACCAAAAACAATCATAATTGGGGTTGTAGATGACGATCCCGAAAAATACGAATTGCTACTCAAAAACTGGCACATTTGTGTTGTCGCTGTGCTGATTTTGCTACTTTATCCATTTATCACAAGCAATTTCTATCTTAGTAACATAATGTACCCTTTGCTAGTTTAACAGGGGCCACAATAAAATAATTAATCTGATCAATGACTGGTTTAGCTAACTCCACTTTTTAAAAATGTCTCTAAGATAACATAAATTTTAAAAAAGCTATAAACCAAAGATCTGACCTGCTACAGTATCTTCAATAGAACAGTACAACATTGACTTTAACAGAGCAACTTGTAAATATTTACAGAGCTGTGAAAAGTGTTTAGCCTCTTACATATTTCTTCTGCTTTTGCTTCTCTGTCCCACCTAATTGGACAAAGACAACCAGAATAAACCCAAAAATCTGTTTTTAAATGATGATTTCATACACAAAGGTGATAGAGCTATCAAAACCAACCTGGTCCAATGTGAAAATGTAATTACCCTCTAAGCATAATCTGTTGTTTCAACCTTGGCATTAACAACTGCCGTCAAGCCTGTGTGATAACTGGCGCCGAGTCTTTTAGATCACTGGAGAAATGTTGGCCTGCTCTGCTTTGTATAATTGTTTTAATTACATTGGAGGGTTTTACAGGATTAAGTCTGTGTTTTGACTAGGTCAGTGCAAAACCATTATCTTGTTTATTGAGCCAATCAGAAGTAGACTTGCTGGTATGCTTTGGATCACTGTCCTGTTGGTTGAACCCAAGTGGTTATAAGCTTCAGACCACAAGCTGTTGGTCAGAGATTCTAATTCAGGATGTTTTACTAGAGACCAGAATTTGTTGACAGAACCATCACAAGAAATTCAGGTTCTGAGGCAGCCATAGAACATCACACTACCACAAACATGTTTGAATGTAGGTAGGATGTCCTTCTTCTGAAATGCTGTGTTTTACACCAGATGTACCAGGACAATACCTTCGGAAAAGTTTTTCTCGTCAGTCCACAGAATTTGTGAAACGAGCCTTCATGTTGTTTTTGGGCAGCAGTGGGAACTTTCCAATGGATGCCATTTTTGCCCAGTCGTATTCCTATTGTTTAATCACAGGCTCTGACCTTAACTGAAGCCTGTAGAGCTTTAGATGTTCCTCAGGGTTCTTTTGTGAGCTCCTGGCTTAGCCATTTGTGAGCTTTTGGAGTAATTTTGAGGTAGACCAACCAGCCACTCCTAGGAAGGTTCTCCACTGTTCAAGGTTTTTGCCATTTCTGAAAATTGTGAAAAATGGTTCTCACTGTGGTTTTCTGGAGTCCCAAAGTATTTGAAATGGCTTTTTAACCCTTTCTAAATTGATCTCAAAGCCCTTTTTTCTCATTGATTCTAGAATTTCTTCAGATTGATGTATCATTTGTTGCCTTTAGAGATCTTTTAGCCTACTTCATGTTGTCAGACAAGTGCTGTTAAAGGGATTTCTTAGTTCTGACAGTAATCAGATTGGGGTGTGGCAAGTGATATTCTTTCCAGAACAAAGTGGTTAATCACAGTTAGTTCATGGTTTAACATGAGGTGTTACTTTTTCACAAAGGATCAGGTGGGTTTGGACAGCTTGTTACCCTTAATAAATGAATCATATGAAAACTGCTTTAGTATTTACTCAGGTTACCTTTGCCTGATATTAATATTTATTTGCTGACCCTAACAATTTAAGAGTGACATAAAAGAAAATCCGGAAGACATCTGTAAGGGGGCAAATACTTTTTCTGCGGCACTGCACACTTTGATATGCTCTGTCTGTGCCTGCTTTTTGAGTTCCAATCAGTTGAATGGTGACTGTGCCACTGACTACACCATCCACTCAAAAACAGCTATATATTTGCTAATGTAGGTTCCAGTTTCAGAAATGTCTTTTGATAATGTAAACATACCCTGAACATCATTCGCTATCACCGCTTTTGTAGTTAACAATATAGCCGGGGTTTATTGTTAGTTTTGGTCAAACAAAACTATATTGATTTACGCGACAATTTTTTTTTAAATCAACCAAATAACCTACTGCCTAATGTTTTAAATCACATATGAAATTAAAATAAAGAAATAAAAATCAGGTTTTTGATAGGTGACCTCATCCTTGATTAACCTGCACTCAATCAATACTTAAATTATTTATATTGGAAAAATTGAAAATAATTTGCACTTTTTTTTCCAGGAACTATGATGTTCACTTTGTTTAATGCAATCTGAATGTCTGTTGCTTTCTAAAGGTTTTTGTGGCACTAGAGGCCTTTATTTGCAGTATATACACAGGAAACAGGCAGTGAGAGAAGGGGGGAAGACAAGCAGCAAAAGCCCCTAAGTCTGGAATCGAACTCTGGACGGCTGCTTCGAGGACTAATAGCCTCCATATATGGGAATACGCTCTACTCTACACCAACTCAAAGTGAAAATATTATTTCCTACAGTAGCAAATGTGACCATATAGCTGAATAAAATAGTTATTTCGAGAAAATTAGTAGACCCTTATTCAAAAAATCAATCATTTATAAACACTTTTTGTTAAACGGTTCATGATATTTAATAAAAATTGTACAATTAAGCAATTTCTGAGAGTTAGGGCCACCTTTTTAAAACATATTTTAATCTAAATTTATGTTTTAATTTTAATTTTATCTGAATTGAAGGACATTAACTGTCCCAAAATTTCAGTATTTAAACCACTGTTGCCGTCTTGATTTTTAACCAACTAACCAGATCTTGGAGTCCTTTAAAAGTTCCTTTAATGTTGTTTGATATCATTATTTGTTTTAGGAAACAACCTTTTAAAATTGTGCTAAAAAAACGTTTTATAATATGCTAAAATTTTTACTTAAAAAACAAAATTATTGAACAATTTATTAGAATTCTAAAAGTGCTGCACTTGATTTAAAATAGCTCAAACAAGGATGCAGTACCGCCACCAGGACATGTGAGACCTAAAGTAAGAAACACCGACGACGGGACTATAACCGCATTCATATCTACATGTACATCTACATTTTTAACGAAATCAAACAACCATTTCCAAATGCCAATAAACCATAAATAAAAACAATTCACACTGTATGTTAAGAACACTTCATGGATATTATCCTAACACATAATGCAAAAAAAACAAGCGACACAAGTTACGGTTCCCAACAAGCCGTAACACATTTTAAACTAATTAATCCGACTTATTTAGCGGATTTTTTTTATATAACATACAATGTTCTCGGATTGAACGAGACAAAAAACTGTTTTGCGACGACTAAGAGATGCGCTGAAAGCGGAGCTAAACGAGAACAGAGTTGTGCACACCGCCAGCCCGTAAACACGTTAGATAACGTTGGCCAGTGTCAGGCCTTCAATACCCTGGCTAACATTCATTCACATATGGTAGCCGTTGGCTTTAGCTTGTCAGCTAAATTTTGACCCGTAATAGTAGAATACACTGTATTGTAAACGTTCTACAAATTGTTTAAAAGGTTTACTAAATATTTAGCCGCAAGAGCCTAATATCATATATGTAAGAAGATGCGGCCTCACACATCGACAACGCACTAACAGCTAAAGCATTAAAGCTAACGTAGCTGCTAAACATTTAGCTGTTACTGCTGTCAACAAAGCAAACTTGCTCTTTTGTCACATTTTTTAATTGTGCAGCAAATATTTACCCAGATTATGTTAAATGGCTCCAGTTCGTGTAGATAAAAAGGCAGACGAGTACTGTGCTAAATATCGCGAAATCAAGCAGTTGTTGAATATGCTAACCGTTAACGTTAGCCTGCTCTTTGCTCCGCCATGATGGAGAGAGGAATCCCAGAATGCTATGCTGCGCGGTTTGAAAGGCTGCGTCACTGTTTCTAAGGCAACACCACAGCAAACCCATGACCATGAAAACCTTATGGATAACTAGTAGCAAGATTTTTAGGAGGTTTACACAATTATGAAATGAATTCCAGCAAATAAATAATAAATAAATGTAGCCTGCATATATTGTTCTTCAGAGTAGCAGATACAAATTTTCCAAGCTGGCTTTAAGAGGGGCATTTGTTAGTCATAGCAGAGTAATCACAAAATGGAGACAATTAAGACAGTGTAGCAGTGAAAAGGTAAGTTTCTATATATACTATATTGCCAAAGGTATTGGCGTCACACCACCCAATCAATTAATTCTGGCGTTTCAATCACTTCCATGGATGCAGGTGTATACTTTTGGTGTGGAGAAACTTGACTGGCCTGCACGGAGTCCTGACCTCAACCTTCTTGATCACCTTTGGGATAGAGCAGAGGCTTCAATTCTGGTTTTATCAACTATGAACACACTTCTAAACCTTGAGGAAGATGTTTACAGCATAGTTAAAGTTGCTGTTTCTGACAGTGGTGGGTCCATCAACAAATTGGACATCATCAAAGTTCTCTTGGCAATATAGTGTAGACAGATGTATGACAACAAAAAGAAAGCTAAAAAAAACTTCTGATAATTCTGATACAAATATAGCACACTGTTAAACTTAGCAGCATTACTGTCCACGAGAGATGCACAAAACATCTCATGCAACATACAGCCTTTAAGGCACATGGAGGGAGTGTGTACTAAGGAATTCATTTATGAAGTAAAAATTGAGTGAGAGTGGACTTGGACATTACAGCAGTGGGTTACTTTATAAAAGCACTAAAACAAACCAGCAGATTTTATATTTGAAGGCAGTTTATTTAAAGTCAGTGTTTGGGATCTTTTGTCCTAAGCCTGCTAAAACAGATAACCTAAGCTATCTTTTTTTGGGTTTCTCAATCCCCCCTCCATTTAGTATAAATGAGTCCATATAATGCTATTAGGTACGTAAGTCTAACTCTCAAACCTAACAAGTGTTACTTTTTACACCACTTACCTTATATTTTTTCAGTGACAGAATAAACAGCAATAAGAAAACAAAAAGAGAGAAAAATAACTTTGAGCCAAATTCATTTTATAGAATATTTTTAAAAGCTGTGCTTTTATTTTGTTGGTTTCGGCCCCGGAAGTGTGAAAGCTCAAGGCTCCCGTTTTCTCTATCCTGTAAGGAACGTTTGTAAAAGTTAAAGATCAATTTTGGGCATGATTTTATGCGAAACGTTCGTATAAATCCAAAGACATGAAGAAGAGGTTTCACATCAACCTAGACGATTCTGCTTTCACTAAAGCAAGAACACCGGTCGGTATTTTATTTAGTATATCAACTATCTGTGTAGCTAGCTGGTTAGCTCTTCCGCCTGTTAACAGAATGTTCATTTACAAGTTCAGCTTTCAAAATATTTGTCAAGAACAATATCGTGGGTAATATATATTTGATATAAATTCACATCTTTCAATTCACGCTTTTCAAAAACACTGTTTATATGATTATTTTCCAGCCAAAGCCACAGTTTCAACCTTTATCCAAAGGGCAACAAAACACAACCGTTCCAGCTGCATCGACTACAGAGCCAATTATAAAATCGTCTGAGCAGCCTCTCTCATATGCAGATTACATCGTCCAGAGTAAAAATACTGCGGCTGCTGCTCCAGAGAGAGATGCTCCCCCCAAACTGCCCAGAACCGAAGTAGCTGGACTCAGCAGTCTGCAGCGAGGGGAGCCAGAGTCTGTGCCTTCCAGCACCGGGGCCTCTGAGACGGATCCAGACTGTGTTAAAGGGACTAAAGTTCCGTTCGGGGAAGTGAAAAAGAATGCCGAGAAGCAGGTGCTGTCAGAGGGGAGCTGTCTCAAGTCAGATCCAAGCTTCATCCAGGTTCCCAAACCAGTGGGCTCTGGGAGTAGCATCATTGTCAGTCCTCGACAGGTAAGCCTGGGCATGTAAATATGCTTGACTAACAAACGTAGAAGGTATCCGTTCATTTGTATCTATGTATAATCTCATTAACGTGTAATTGTTAAAGATGGCACATCATGTTTGTTTCTGCTTCTGCAGAGGGGTAATCCCATTCTAAAGTTTGTGAGGAGCGTGCCCTGGGAGTTTGGAGATGTTGTGCCTGATTACGTCTTGGGACAGACAACTTGTGCTCTTTTCCTCAGGTGGGTTGTTTTAGGGGGGCTATGAACTAAACAAGAAAGGTTTCCTCACAATAAGTACTCCAAAAATAGGGGTGGAGGAAAACTATAAGATGGCATTGTTTTTGTTAAATATTGTGATGATATTAGGGGCAACAAATTCACCTGGTCCTAACTCATCTGTTTCTCATTTGTTATTTCAATGTTTACAACTCTGTGTTGGGTCTTTAATATGTTTTGTACTGTCATCTGGGTCTTTTGTGGGTATTTATAGCAGTAAGACTCAATCCAGCAGACTGATAGTTCTATTTGCATCCAAAGCAGCATTTTGCTGTCAAATGGATAATAGAATAAAAAGCAATGCATTCTAAATTGTACTTTGAAATATTACTATATGTTCTGATCTTGTTGTTTTTGAAAAATATCACACAGGCTCACTCTAAACGATCGAGACATTTTAGAATTCGTTCCGTATGGGGAGAGATTATTGAGAAAGCAACAACCTCCAAATATCTTGGTATTTGGCTTGGTGATATCCTTTCTTTCAGGGTTCATATTGAGTATTTTATTATCAAAACAGGGAATGTTTGAAAAGTTGTTCAAACTACTTTTTGATTGTTCTTGACTATAATGAGTTATTTGTGTGCATACTGCTTTCGTCACACAACACATCACCATGTATTTTATGACCAGCTTTTCTAGGGGCTTCGTTAAGCCCAAAATTAAAACTAATTATATGATTAATATGATTTATGGAGGGTACCCATTACCCATATATATATATATATATATATATATATACATACAGTGCCTTGCGAAAGTACTCGGCCCCCTTGAACTGGTCAACCTCTTGCCACATTTCAGGCTTCAAACATAAAGTTATAAAATTCAAATTTTTTGTGAAGAATCAACAACAAGTGGGACACAATCGTGAAGTGGAATGAAATTTATTGGATGTGTCAAACTTTTTTAACGAATAAAAAACTGAAAAGTGGGGCGTGCAATATTATTCGGCTCCCTTGCGTTAATACTTTGTAGCGCCACCCTTTGCTGCAATTGCAGCTGCAAGTCGCTTGGGGTATGTCTCTATCAGTTTTGCACATCGAGAGACGGAAATTCTTCCCCATTCTTCCTTACAAAACAGCTCGACCTCAGTGAGGTTGAATGGAGAGCGTTCATGAACAGCAGTCTTCAGCTCTTTCCACAGATTCTCGGTTGGATTCAGGTCTGGACTTTGACTTGGCCATTTCAACACCTGGATAAGTTTATTTGTGAACCATTCCATTGTAGATTTGGCTTTATGTTTTGGATCATTGTCTTGTTGGAAGATAAATCTCCATCCCAGTCTCAGGTCTTGGCCCAAAATCCAACAGGTTTTCTTCCAGAATGGTCCCCGTATTTTGGGCCCCCTCCATCTTCCCATCAATTTTGACCATCTTTTCCCGTCCCTGCTGACAAAAAGCAGGCCAAAACCATGATGCTGCCACCACCCTGTTGTCAGTGGGGATGGTGTGTTTAGGGTGATGAGCTGTGTTGCTTTTACGCCAAACATATCGTTTTGCATTGTGGCCCCCACAGTTCGATTTTGGTTTTATCTGACCAGAGCCCCCTTCTTCCACAGTTTGGTGTGTCTCCCAGGTGGCTTGTGGCAAACTTTAAACGAGACTTTTTATGGATATCTTTGAGAAAATGGCTTCTTCTTGCCACTCTCCATAAAGGCCAGATTTGTGCAGTGTACGACTGTTTGTTGGTCCTATGGACAGACTCTCCCACCTCAGCTGTAGATCTCTGCCGTTCATCCAGAGTGATAAAGGGCCTCTTGGCTGATCTCTGATCGTCTTTTTTTTTTTCGAGAGGAAATTTTAGAGGAGGGCCGGGGTTTGGGTAGATTTGCAGTGGTTGATACCCCTTCCAATTTCAATATGTTTGCTTGACAGTTCCCTTTGGGAATTTTTAAAAGCTTGGTAAATTTTTTTGTACCCAAATTGGCTTTAAAACTTCTCCCAACGTATCCGGACTCCCCGGTGTGTTCTTGGTCTTCATGATGCTTTTTGCGTTTGAACAAAACCCCAAAGACTACACAGAGAGGTGCTTTCATACGGAACTTGATTACAACAGGTGGATTATTTTCACATCACCTTTTGGGAAACATTGGCATTCGAGACCCTCATAAAAAATTCTGGAGTGAGTTTGCTGCACGAAAGTAAAGGGGCCGAATAATTTTCCCCGCCCCACTTTTCAGTTTTTTTTTGTTAAAAAATTTTGACAAACCCAAAAAATTTCATTCCCTTACGATTGGTCCCATTGTTGTATTTTCCCAAAAAAAAATTTTATATTTTATTTTTGAAGTAATTGGAAAAAAAGGTTGAAAAGTTCAAGGGGGCCGAGTATTTTCGCAAGGGAGCTAACATCTTTTTTAAAGGCTTTTTTAGGTGAATTGTGGTGCTGTTGTTCTTAAAGTGGACTTTTTCTGTATCATGTTGACTCTGACATGTTTTGCTTTTGTTTTTTGATGTTAATATTCTAACTTCTAGCCTGAATTCCTAACGCTTGCTATTATTGTTTTAAAATTCTTTCACTGATTTTGTTTGGGGAAAATTTTAATGGAATATTCATGAACTCGTCCTAAACAGTAAATATTTTTAAAGAGCATCAATTAATGTTTTTGTGTTTGATTAGTGACGTTTGCTCTAACCTTCACTTTGTTCTGTGTTTTATTTTTCTCTATTTAATGGTGGTTTTGGACCTGGTTTGAAGCCTGAGGTATCACAAACCCCAAACCGAAATATCCCCGACCGTTTTTAAAAAGCTCGGAAATGATTTAAATTACGGTGGTGTGGTTCAAGAGATTTTTGGGGAAGAAGTAGTAAAAAAATGAGTTTTAAAAAAGAGGAAGGGCCTCTTCCCTTTTTGTTTTAAAACTTTAAAATCAGTTTTTTGCAGAGGGGCATGTAACAGAGCTGTCTTGCAGAGCTGTTCATCCGTGAAGTTTATCTTGCTTCCGCAGAATTTGAATTGCTTACGATGGTGCAGCTAAAATGTGCAGCTACTTTCCATTTTTAGCGCCACGTACAACAAAAAAAAAAACAGATGTCAGTAAGTGGCCTATTTGGAAAGATAATATACTGTCATATCATTAAATCTAAGAGTTAATAATTAAGAATAATGCATATTAACACAATGTAAATCTAAATACTTTTTTAAATGTACAGAAAGATCCTCATCATGCATTAAAGGAACTGGCTCGCATCTGTATCATGGCGGACTGCACTCTTATCTTGGCTTGGAGGTAAAATAAACACATGACACACTTCACTGTTCAGAGAAACTCTGTGTTAACTTATCAAGAAGAAGAAATGGTTTATCCTAACCTCAGCACATTTGAAGTGTGTAAAAAGCAGATAAAGCTCTGCTTTTTGACATATGTTATCTAATAGTATTTGTTAATCATTACAACACTTAATCCTACTTTACATAGCTGTTTTTATCTTCTGGTTTTTCATTGTTTTTTTTTCTTTAAATTGAATTGGCAGTCCAGAAGAAGCAGGACGATACCTGGAAACATACAAGTCATATGAGAAGAAGCCAGCAGATCTTCTGAAGGAGCAAGTAGAAAAAGACTATCTTTCAAAGGTATGTTTGTAGGTTCGTATTCTGTTAGAAATTTTGTAATATTGTTCTTTCCACAAAAAATAAGCTAACCTTATTTATAAAAAATGATTATATAATACTGAAATACAGATGAGTCAACATAGTACTAGCACTTAATATGTTTTTCTTGTGTTTTTCCTTAAAGGTTACCGATTGCCTGACCACTGTGAAATCCATAAACAAAACTGATGCCATAACCTTACTATCTACTTTCTCAGTGAGTATTTCTGCAAAAAAGTATAAGGTGATGCTGACTTGACCAGAGGCTATTTCCAGAATAATCAAAATATTCCTCATACAGGAGCCGCAAAAAATAATAAATAAACGTACCCTAATTTTTATTCAAGCGAAAAAATTTTTTTAACCTTTTTTCATGTCTGAACTTCGAAATCTGCAGAGTACTGGGGAGTTTGTAACATCTGACAGCTCTCAGTAGTATAATAAAAAATATCTGAATTGGAAATGTTTCATAAAACAAACTAATTCTACGGTTTTAATATTTTACCACATTAGCAGCTCTGTTTTAACTGTTTCATGTGACTCAGATAGAATGATGCAGGCAGTACAGATAACGTACTTTATACATCTTGTCTAGTCCGTAGAGGGAATCATCAATGCCTCCAAAGAAGATTTGGTTCTCTGCCCAGGCCTTGGACCACAAAAGGTGAATAATACATCTCAAGAAAGGCTCATCATGAGCATGTCGAACGTTGCTGATTTTAAAATGTTGATATTTTGCCTTGACAGGCGAGACGGCTTTATGATGTCCTCCATAAGCCCTTTCTGAAGTCGAAGACAAACAGCTGACATGTCCGCCAACAACGTGTGACTGGAAAGAATTGAAGAACTGAAGTTTGTCATATTAAACAACATTAAATAAAACAGACACAATTTAATTATAAGCACATATTGTGATTAAAAATGTTTTATATATTGCGTTTCTTTGACTGAGAATCATCAATTGGGTTTGTGAACTAACCTGTACGCCATTTTAACTTGTTTTTTTATTCTTGTTTTTGGGAGTTTGTTCTTACAATAATAAATGATATTTTTATACAGTATATTCTCCCCTTTGTGTGATGATTTTAAGATGCAATGCCGTGAAAAACTATTTGCCCCCTTTAGGATTTCTTGTGTTTTTAACTTTTTGTTACACTTACATGTTATGAATCATCTTACTCTACATTTTCTAAAAGCAGCAGACTAACCACAGACCATCACACTACCACCACCACTTTAGAGCTCATCCATGGATGCGATTTTAGACCAGTTCTTTCTAATTGCTGAATCATGAACACGAACCTTAACTGAGCCAAGCAAAGCCTGAAGTGCTTTAAAATTGGTCAATGTGTGAAGCATATCATTGCTTCTTTTGTGACCTGCTGGATGAGTCTTTCATTAGCTTTTAGAGTAGCTTTGGTTGGTCAGATGATCCATTACTGGCACATACTTTCTCCATTTGTAACCTTTGTAACCTTTACCAGATGGAAAACTGTTAATGAATATATGTTTAGCAGTAATCAGACTTGGGTGTTGTGAGTTAAATTGAGCCAAAATGTGTTTAATCAGAGTTTAATCATGAATCAACAAGTGGGCAATTACTTTTACCACATTTGGCCAGGTTTGTTCGGATAGCCCTTTTTCCTTTTTAAAACATGAATCATCATTACTGAGCAAAAATATTCATTTTGAAATCTAAATAAAGTTAAATACTCCTTATTATGAAATAATAGTTTGATGTTGTGTGAGCTGAAAGTACTATTAGGGTCAACGTTTTCTGTTGTACTTTGTAGATTACAATCCAGCGAGTTGAACCATGTTGAGAGAGCAATCTTTTCAAATCGTTTCATTTCAAATATACCGTCAGGTTTTATCCCGAATGTAAATGAAATTAGTCGCATCTGCTTAATATGTGACACAATGGTTTTGATCCATTTGAATGACGCTATCATTTTTAAGTAATACAAGAGTTTCGAAATTTCCGACATCCGTGAAGGCGTGCAACGTCAAAAACAGGAAGTGGTTAACGCACACTTTTAAAGTGAGCGTTACCGCTTGTTTCACTGTAGTAACAGACGTTGATTTGGTTGTTACAAACCCTACTTGCGCTGGTTAAGAACTTAAAGTAGATTTTTGTTGAACGGGAAAATCGATTTTATGTCCAAACATCGTGTTTAAAATATGCAGGCGGAGAAAGAGGAGGAGGAGGCTTCTCCCGAGGAGTATGTTGCCCTGTGCGATTTCACTGCAAGCGGCTCTGAGCAGGTTATACTTCTACCAGTTAAACTTCTAGCAAGGCTCAGTAACAAAACGGAAACATTAACCCTTTTACTCGGTTTTTCTCCCACAGCTAGGCTTCAGCACAGGGGACAAACTGCTTGTGCACGCCAAGCCTTCAGCAGATTGGTGGTGGGCAGAACTGCAGGGGGTAATCGGCTATGTCCCTGCCAGCTACCTGCGCCAGGATGCTGCTGGGGAGGAGGACGACACCTCCTTAGAGGACCCCTGGCAGGATGACGAATACTTCGGCAGTTATGGGACACTGGTTAGAAACTTAGAACTGTCATTTTTAATGTTTCAAAGTTTCCCAAACTGACCTATAACTATTTAATAAACGTTATTGTTGATTTGTAGGCTTTCAGTGAACTTTCCATACTGAAAACCTGCTTAATTTAGTTGATCCATCATGGATATTTTTTTCTTTTGTCATAGTTACATTATCCAAATTCTGTAAAGTTGTTGGCTTAATGTTTAGAGTTCTAAAGTTTATTATTAAACTGCCATTTAATAATAATGCCCTAAAACAACTTCACAAAAGCATTCTCACACCTTGAAATGTTCACATTTTGTCACATTACAACCACATAGTGCATAACTGTGGAGGGGGATACGGAGTTCCATTAGTGCCAAGAATATGTTTATGTGTCTATGCACATTTCTATGTAAGCTCTATATGTAATGTGCTTATGTCTATAACATATACACTTAACATGAGCGCCCGACATGTACATCTAACATATAACTTAATATAAGCACCTCACATGTACATCTAACATACACACTTAACATAAGCGCCTAACATGTACATCTAACATAAACACTTAACATATACAGCTTACATAGACATGTGCATAGACACGTAAACATATTTTTGGCACTAATGGAACCCCATACTCCAATGCATCAAATTGCCTGATTTAGTAACTCTGTAGGAGCTGCAGAGATCCATAGCTCAGGAGGGAGAATCTGTCGACAGGACGATTATGCACCTCATGAGACTGGCCTTTATGGACAAGTGGCAAGAAGAAAACCATTTTTCAAAGGAGGTCATAAGAAGTTGTGTTTGCGTTTTGTCACAAGCCATGCACTAGACACAGCAAACGTGTGGAAGATGGTGCTCTGGTCAGATGAGGAATGGAACTAGACTGTTAGCAGCATCATGCTGGCAAGATGCTTCTCTTTAGCAGGAACAGGGAGGCTGGTCAGAGTTGCTCAGAAAAGGGAAGCCCCTACAAATAACAGATAGTCTGGTTAGAAAACCTGTTAGAGGCTGAAAAAGACTTGAGACTGGGGTCAAGGTTCACTTTCAGGCTGGTCAAACACCCTAAACATACAGCCGGAGCTCCAGTAAAATGGTTTACATTAACAAATATCCATGTGAAATGTCCCAGTCAAAAATCAGACCAATGTCTAAGTGAGAATCTGTTGCAGATTTGAGAATTTATGTTTACAGATGCTCTTCATCAAATATAGTTACTTTGCAAAGATGAATAGGCTAAACTGTCAGTCTTTAGATATAGAAAACATGTTTCCCCATGATTTGCATCTTTAATTGAAGTGAAAGGTGGTTTTAGTAGGGCTGAATACAAATGCACAACACACTTTCAGACTTTTATTTGTAAACAGTTATGAAAAGCATGTTTGATTTTCCTTCCAATTCACAGTTATGTGTTGTTTTATGTTGATCTGTTTGACAAAATCCCAATAAAATCCATTATACTTTATGGTTGAAACATGACAAAAAATAAACTATTCCATAAGCTTGATCCTTTGGCAAGGGACCATACACTCAGCTGCAAAAGTTGACCTAAAAATCAAATAGATTGTACAGGAGTGTGTAAGAGTGAGTCCCAGTCCTAGGCTACCTAAACCTCTGAGTTGTTGCTTTTAAAGGGGTTCAGCATTTCAGTTTATGGGGGAATTAATGTGGCATGAAAGGAGAAGGAGGACAAACCTTCACAGCAGCTCTTACTGCTTTGTACTACAACAGTGTCATTAAAGAAATTGAAAGCATGTCACACCCAGAATGCATCTGAAAGGAAAGGCTCCTGTAAAAATGCAAACAATAAAAACCCCAATAAATAATTAAATCAGCAATCCCCAAGATGCTCTTGTTGACAGATGCCTTTGTGCAGAATTTCTCCCCGCATCATTGATGCTTGGGTTTTGCACATTTTGTTTGGGAGCCAAACATCAGTGTTTATTGTTAATAGCTTTAAAATAGACCAGTGGCAGGATTGTTTAGACATGTCTGTAATTAAGCTACACCCAGAAAGATAATGAAACTGTGGTAAAAATCTGCAATCACTCTCTTCAGTTTGTTCGAATAAAGACTGGGATTAAATCTATGTTCTTTGTATGGGCAGCATTGTAGGTCCAAGACAGAACTGTGATGCCACAGAGACTCTAACAAAATGGTCTCCTGCCTCAAACCCACTGATGGGTCCTATAGTTTATCAATACACGCAGCAGCTATAGGCTGCTGATATTTCAGATCCATGATCAGGATTGTAGATTCTAATTTGCACAAACCTCAGTCAGATAAAGGATCAATGAGCCAAACCGACTAGATTAGCATACTCGATAAAACGACCCCCCTCCTCTTGTGTTTTCTCTGCTGCTAGTGCAATGCAGCTGAAATAAAACAAATCACTTTCTGCTAAATACATTTGCATTTAAATACAGCAGCTTTAATCTGTTTCTTTTTTGTCATTTTTCAACACTACCCTAATTGTTCCATAGCAGTATTTTAATCAGCTTTTTTCCTGATATCGGAGTTTTGGGGTCAGATTAAGAATGGCCCGCCATACTGGCTTTTTGAAGGCTAGATTTTGGTCCTGCAATGGAAATTCCTGGTGTAATTGTGAAACAATGTGCCTCATGAAGTAATGTCAGTAACTTTTATTCATAAGGAGGACAGCTGATATGATACAGACCCACAGGCTGTAGTCGTGTACATCTGCAGACCACTTTTGTTTTTTTCAGATATATTACAGCTTATTATTTTTATCTGATCATTTGTTGCCCAGAGGCTTCACCTGGAGATGCTGTCGGACCGCAGCCGCACAGAGACGTACCGGCAGGTTATTGTCAGCAACAGCGCTTCACTGAGGAACAAGGTGGTGATGGACCTCGGCTGTGGGACCGGCATTATCAGCCTGTTCTGTGCTCAGCTGGCACAACCCTCAGTGGTAAATATGGCAGGGTTGCTGGCATGGGAGTTTCCATGGCACATGAGGTCTAATTGAGAACAATTAAATATGTTGTCTTAGGAAGGGGATATCATCATCAAATTCTTCAAGCATTCATACCCCTGGAACTATTATGCATTTTGTCACATAACCAAGAATCCAATAAAATACATCAGTGTGTTTTAATGTTTTTTTTTTTTGACGGGCCAACACAAAGTGCAAAATTGTGACATGGAAGGAAAGTGATACATGACTTTATTTATGTCTTAGGGTCATCCTGCTGGAAGAGGGATCTCTGCCACTGTCTCAACTGTTTTGGAGTCTCTAGACATGGTTTTCTTCAAGGATAGACCTGTATTTTTTATTTATGGTCTCATTTAACCAGAGCACCGTCTTTTGCTGTGTCAGCTACATGGCTTAAGGTTAGGGTTGGCAAACCTCTCTGATCGATGCTGTCCTTGCCAGGCCTGTCAGTTCAGGTGGATGGCCATGTCTTGGTAGGTTTGCAGGTGTGCCATACTCTTTCCATTTTTGATCATAGATTTAACAGTGCTCTCTGGGACGATGAAAGCTTGAGATGTTGTTTTATAATCTAACCCTGTGTCAAGGTTTTCCACTGCTTCCTCCCTTACTTGCCTGCCGTGTTCCTTGTTCTTCATGAGGCTGTTTGTTCACTAATGTTCTCTAACAAACCTCTGAGGGCTTCCCAGAGCAGGTGTATTTGTGCTGAGATTAGATTACACAAGCATTACCTTTCACTAATAAGATGAGTTCTGAAGATAATTTGGTGTACTGGATTTGATTTAGGGGCAAAAAAGTAATGGGTGCTAATTACATAGTTGCACCACACTTTTAAGCATTTTATTCGTGAAAACTATCCACCATTTTCCTCCAATATCACAATTATACACTACTTTGTGTTGATCTGTAACAAAAAAAATTGTTATGAAATTCAATACATTTTGTAGTCGTGACGTGACAAGATGTTAAAAAGTTGAAGTGGCATGAATGCTTCAGCAAGACACTGTAGATCTTACTGGTGTCCCACGTCATTTATTCATCTTTATTCCCCCATCTGTTGGGCAAGCAGAGTCAAATGAATTGGTGGTTCTGTAGGTGTATGCCGTAGAGGCGAGCTCCATGGCGGAGCACACCAGACAGCTGGTAAAGCAGAATGGCTGTGAGGAGATGGTCACGGTGCTGCAGGGGCGAGCGGAAGAGCTTGAACTGCCAGAGCAGGCGGACATCCTGGTGTCTGAGTGGATGGGAAACTGCCTGCTGGTAATTATTCAACCTTCAATGTTGCTTGTCATAGATTTTCTACAGTGTACAGCCACCAGGTCCAGGGTTTGTTATTTGGTAGCAATTCTAGAATAATTTTTACTTAACTTATGATTCATGTATGAAATTGATTGATTGGTCTTTTTTTCTAAACTCAAACCTGCTGAACTGAAAAAAAAAGTCAACTTTCATTTTTCTCAGATTAATGTAATTGCCTTGTTCGCTGGACGAAACCAGGTGTCTCAAACAGTCCATGAACGCCGTTTTCTCTGCCCATATCGCTGGCATGGCCCGGCTCAGAGATGACTGTTAAATACCGTCACCCCCAACCTGTCAGTCAGCTCCCTCTGAAAAGCCGCAGAGTAGTGAGAACTTAAACTGGCACCGGCGGGGGATGGTTCCTATTGGTTTCTCTCTTTAACACTGGGGCCAGTTCCGTGCAGAGCTACAAAATAATTGCCCTGGGTAATCAATACCGGCTAATAAGCCATGCATCATCATGTGCCAGCAGGTCAGTACGATCTCTGAAAAAAAGCGCTCCCTCGACTTTTTCCATTGGTAATGTCCTTCAGCTGTGCCAAAGCTGCCATCGTTCCACAATTACCCACAACTTTTCGCAGCTATTTATGGACATGTGTGACAGCTTGTCCATCTTAGGAGTCGTCAAACCTGACTTGTTTGGAATTAATCCGCTGATCTGGCAGTTTTATTCTCAGTGAGAGTGAAAGTGCACCTTAGATGATTTACATGCGTTTTATGCTCCTTGGCGCACAGTGATGCACATTTACATCTACATGTGACACAAACAGAGGAAGTTTTACAGTTTAAATCCGACTGAGGTTGTTTCCATAATTTTTCAAAGTGTGTTACGTTATTGGATGACAAGAAATGTGATTCTGTTTCATGGCTCTGGTTTAAACCATAAAAGGTCAAACTCTATGATGATGGAGTTCATGCTCCATTAATTAAATAAAACTGAATGGAGTCATATTATAATGAATTTAGGTGAGTTTTGGTTCGCTGGAGTTTATTATTGTTGATTGAAAAAGTTTGCGTGGCTACCATAGATGTTCACAGCAGGTCAAAGATTTGCGTGGATTTCCACACACTTTTACACAAAGTTTATTTTAGTACATGCCGAGTTGTGCGTAAAACATTGCGCTGCAAGGTTTTGGTGCGTAAGGACTCTTCGTACATGAGGCCCCTGGACTAGACAAAGCATCACTGAAGTGTCCTACAGAGTTCTGTGGTCAGTTTGTTAAGATGTTGACTCCTAACACTTACATTTATGTGTATTCCACTGGCTTTATTTCTAACTTTTTTAAACAATTTATTCACTTATAATTGCAGTCTTCATAGCCAAAATTTGTTAGCCATTTAATGCTAATCACTAAAAGAGACCAAGCCCTTCAGGTCACGGCCTTTGCATCATTGTATACAAGTTGCTGATAATTAATGTAATTTATCCTCTTATAGATGCTCTTATCTTTTGTTTAAAGTTTAAAGACCCTCTATGCATCCTTCTTATTTTGTTTGTTTTGTGATTTTCTTTTTTTATAACTTAAACTGTGCTTTGTCTGTAAAATGCACTTTAGATATAACAGGTTTGTGTATTCATTTGATGGTGCTTTATAAGGGTTTTTTTTCAGGCTTTCTTTGCATCCTGCTTTGATTTCAGCTCCTTTAAGATTTGAATATCTCGTTTTTCCTCACCTTCTCTTGGTGTAGTTTGAGTTCATGGTGGAGTCAGTTCTCCTGGCCAGGGACCGCTGGCTCAGGGATGGTGGTGTGATGTGGCCTTCCTCAGCAGCTTTAACTCTGGTTCCATGTCAGGCCGACAGCTACTACTCAGAGAAAATGGCCTTCTGGGAGCGACCATACGGCCTGGATTTCACCCCGCTGCTGTAAGAGCCACTGGTCAGCTCTTCTAACTGAATACTGTGTTTTTACCCACCTTCATTTCCGTTCTTTAAGCGTTATTTTGAGAGCCTGAACTCAGATGTATAGTTGGTAGGTGGATGTTTTGAGTTTTGATATTTCTTACCCGGTGGAAAGAGTCATGTGATTTCCAGTGAAAAGGGACCACAAAAGCAAATTAGGCTTTTAACCTAAATCTAAACTAGACAATTTGAATATTTAATATCACTATATTGATTGGAGAATTACTTGAGACAGGAGCTAGGAAAAGACAATTCAAACTTCTCTTAGTGGTTCTTGCGCCAGTTACAAGGACCCTGTGTTCCTAATTCTAATAAACTGATCAGAGTCAGAAAAGGCCTCAACAGTTCGAGCTTTTATAAGGTACAGAGTCAAACGCTTTCGCTGGTTCTTGCTGTTGATTACAGCTTCTTCTTTTTTTGAGAATGAAAATGACTGAAAAATGGCCGCCAACATCAACACGTAAAACAAAATGAAGTAAAATACCATGAATGAGCAACAAAAACTCACATAGATCCAGATAGATATAAGAATATTTTTAAGAAAACCAAATAAGTTATTTTAACATTTATGATTTTAAACATGTGTAAACATTTTATTTACTTTTTTTAAACCACTCATCCAGTGCTGTAGTCCAGCAACTTTTAGATGAATTACCTCCTTAGCATGTAACAGAGTTCTGCTAATGACCTAATTATTTGATTCAGGTGTCTTGAAGCTGAGATGAATGTAAAGGTTGCAGGACACTGCAACTCTAGGACTGCGGTTTTAACATATGTGCAGTAGAGGGAGCTAAAGGTTAGGGCGATGGTGAGAGTACTTCTAACCTCGGACCTCAGAACTCATTACTAAAGATACATTTTAAAATTCCTGTGGAAACAATAAAAAAAAACATTGGTCAGTAATAACAAGCATGTTTGATTTCTGTAATGCCAGCAAATACTTTTACATTGATTACTGAGAAGAGTATAGATAATTTTCAACTTTTTAAAATAAAATCTAAATATAAATGGATTTAGTTTTTTTTTTTTTTTTTCCAAGATTGCAACACCTTTGACTTCGCTTTATCTTTTGAGTGACACTTGTCTTATTTCTTATCAGGAACAAACGCTTCCGTTAATTGAAAATAATTTAAAATCTAAAACTGCCAGGGCTATAAATAATTTGGGACTTAAATATAAAAAGGTTTGCTGGCACCCCTGGATTAAAGAAATATTCAGACTTTTCTCTGAGAAAACACTGGGAATCCCGGGAGAAATCCAACATTTATTTTGTGCACATTAGTTCAGTTGGGTAAAAATCCAATTTTAAGAAACATCACTGCTGACCCTTTGAAATAGATGTAATTGAAGGATTTTTTAAAGATATTTTTTCGGCTCTAGAGTCCTTTATTTTTTCGGCACTAGAGGGCTTTATTTTTCATTTTTCAACAGTAGGCAGACAGGAAAGAGGGGCAGAGAGAGAGGGAGACATTCAGCAAAGGTCGCCGGGTTCAGGACTCTAACCTGAGACAGCCGCATCGAGGAGTGTAACCTCTATATATATGGTCGCGCGCTTAACCCCTACACCACCAGCGCTGCGCCCCATTGAAGAAGTTTTCTAAACAAAATGCTGTTTAACTTGATCCAGGTCTGAAAAATTGTCTTTGTAATCAATGTGATCAAATACGATTTGACCAGCTCTTTAGGAGCCAGCAGACACTACTTATCACGCCATCATGCACAATCAATAGGATAGTTAAGGAGGTTGCAGTTCACAGAGAATTGAACGGTGGCATCTTGGGGTCAGTAAAGCTGGGGACATACTACACACCAACCAGTTATTTGGGAGACATGCAAGAAAAATAATCTTTTTTGGACCTATTATCACAAACATAAACTGACTTTAGCTGGAAACGTGTGCTTTGGTCAAATTGGACAAAAATCAAGCATTTTAGGAACAAACACTTGAAAATGGTTTGGTGAAATATATGAAAAAGCACAACATGCCCATTGTTAAGTATAGGGAGGGGTGTGTAATTCTGTGGTCCTGTTTCATAGAATAATGGTGACTAAATGATATTATTGGAGGGACATTAAGTACAAAACATGTAGTTTTTTTATATTATAAATTATGTCTATGAATTCCTCATTTAGTCCTTTTAAATGTTGTCTGTATGACTAAACCCATTCTTCTTTTAGTTCCTGATTGATGTCCTTTCCCTGCAGGCCTTTAGCACAGCAGGAGTTCTTCACCAAGCCAAAGTTCAGCCACCTTATTGACCCTAAAGACTGCCTCTCTGCTCCCTGCGATGTCATCTGCCTTAACATGTACACTGTTCAAGTGAGAGACCTTGAGGTATCGAATGTATTGCAAGCGGCGCCAGCTCTTATCTGCTTGGCTTGCATAACTAACCGAGTGGAGTTTCATTTCTTAGGAAATGGAGGGGGAGTTTAAGTTTTGTGTGGTGAAGCCTGGAGTTTTCCACGGATTTACGGCCTGGTTCACTGTTCAGTTTGAAAGCCTGGAGGCGGGAGGAGCAACAGTGGAGCTGGACACCGGACCAAATTCAGAGTAAAAAATATAAAAACAGTAAATAACTAAAAGCATCAAATTAAATCCGCACATATAGGTGCATCTCAGCACATTAGAATATAATTGAGAAGTTTGTTTCAGTCATTTCTTTCAGAACTCATTTATATATTTAATACACAAAGATTGATCACATTTAATCGTTTATTTCTGTTGATTTTAATACACTCATGAAAATGATATTCTACTGATGTTGTTTCTGGTTCAGAAGTGGCTTAAAACGAGAACGTCTTAAATGGTCTAGCCGCATCCCACCTACATGATTTACTCAACATCCACACACCTCTGAGATCGATCTGCCAACTTCTCCTCGATGTTCTGAGATTGAAGTTAAAACGTGGAGAGGATTGATCATTTCCTGCGGCGCCCCGAGACTGTAGACGTCTGTCAGAAGTCTCTGGTGGTTTTATTCTGTTGTTTTCAACTATTGTTGAGGAGCTTTGTTCAAATATTGTTTTTTTATGTGCTAAATAAATACATTAGACATTGAGGAATGGGAGAGCTTTAGCCCCATTTCCTGGATTGTCTGTGTGCGTTGCCTCTTGAATCTCGGACTCCAGCTGCAGTCCACACCTAGTGAGTCTCCTCCAAACAGTCGAATGGACTTTGCTTCACAATCTTCTCAAGGTGTATGCACCGTTTCTACCATAACTTTTCCTTCTGCGGAACCCATTTATCTGTTTGGATACAACATTCTGTGAACATTCAGCTTCTTTAGCAAACATTATTTTTGTGGTTTAGCCTCCATGTGTTGGGTTTTAATTACTGTCTGCTGGAAAACTCTTCCCCGTGATAATGTAGGCCATAATATAACATTTCAGTATGGAATGTGGTTTTTGTTACTGGTTTCAAATTATTTTCTAATTTTCTGAGAATCTGAATTTCTAGTGTTAATTGGCTTTAAGTTATAATCATTGAAATAAACAGAAATCAGTCTTTCAAATATATCGCTCTATACTGTTAGAATTGAATTACTAAATTACATAAACTTTTTTATATTCTAATTTACTGAGATCTAGCTGCATTATAAAATGACACTTAAATTATTATCTTTTAATCCTCAGTCCAACCCATTGGAAGCAGACTTTGTTCATGCTAGACAAGCCGATCCATGTGTACAGCGGAGACTCCATCCTTGGAAACATTGTCCTGCGCAGAAACCCAGTGTGGAGACGCCACATGACCGTTACGCTGCACTGGAACATCAACAGCAGCTCAGACAACTGCCAGGTAAATATCTCAGCATACACCCATATTCGTAAGTGTGTTGATTACTTAGTGGCAGTTGTTCACTTCCTCTTTATGTCTTTAGGTTGGGACAAAAAGCTTCCCCATGTGGAGGTGACTGTTGCCCATCGGCTGTGGGAATCAACAGTTAACCCATTCTAATGTCCACTCTTTGTCCATGAGCTGCTGACTAGTAATCAGATATGGTTACTGCCCAGAGGGTCACCTGGCAAGACATTTGTACTGGTGCGTCAGATCACTATAGGAGCAGGTGATCTCACAATGAATCATTCCGTAAGAGCAGAACATGACCAGAAAGAAGAAACGGAGGAGTCACTGATGGAGAAAAACAGGGTTTATTGAAATAGCATAATTGTAATCACTGTTATAATACTTTAGCAGCAATAAGGATAATTGTTGCTTTACTGTTTTAAATAAAAGAAACTGGGTCATGTTTTACATTTTCACATGCATTTTTAACTATGGTTATCAAACCATCAGATCGTATATCAGCCGATTGCTTTTACTGGAAAGCTCTGCTCATATCTAGCTGTAGATCAGCAAAAACTAGATTAGAAAATAAGAGGAATGTGGGACAGATATACTTGAGCAACATTTGTTTTCCACTTAAATTCACTGACACCAGTTTTTATCACAATATGTTCTCTTTCACATCTACAAGATTTCTGTCATGTTAATCATCACACCCACAATAGTATGTTTACAAAACCTGTTCACAAGGACATTCTGTTAAATAAAAGTCTGTTCATCAAGTAAATAAATGTAGTTTGGGAGATACTACTGCCCATTTTCTCTGATTTTCTTTTACTTGTAAATATTTATGTGAAATGCCATAAGTTGACACTTCTGTGCTGTATCTGCAGGCTGACGCAGAAGTGCTTTGAAGCATCTCAGTCTTTAACCTCACTCTGTTTTTATTTTGGAGTGCATGTTCATCTCCAAGGACAACTCCTGAGCAGGTAAGCTCTCTGGAGAAGGAGGCCTGGAGAGCGGAACAAACAGTGGAGGCTTAACAACTTCATACTTAACCCCATTTTTTTCCTGTTTCTGCCTCAAGTGTTTGTCACAGTGGTTCACAAACGTTTCCATTTTGACGAAGGTCTTGTTGCACACTTTGCAGTGATAAGGTCGCTGGCCTTTTTTTAGCCGTATGTGAAGTCGGATGTATGACGAGCGTACAAATGTGCGGCAGCAGACACCACACTTAAGATCCACCATGTTGCTTTGTGCTCTCTGAGGCTGGCTGACTGGAGGCGCTGGTGCAGGAACAGGAGCAGGAACAAACGCTGGTTTGGCCTGTCCAGAGGCCTCTTGAGCCTTGTGGGAGAGCAGGTTGGACATAAAGCGAAAGCTTTCGCCGCATTTCTCACATTTGTAGGGCTTCTCCCCAGTATGGAGCCGAATGTGTGCCAGGAGGCCAGCCTTCTGGGTGAACGACTTGCTGCAGTAGGTGCAGTTAAAAGGCTTCTCCCCAGTGTGTAGCCGACGGTGGGTCTTCAGGTGTGAAGCGCGCCCAAAGTTCTTCCCACACTCTGGGCATTTAAATGGTTTATCACCACTATGGATTACCTTGTGAGCCATCAGGTGGGAGGCCTGATGGAAGAACTTGCCGCAGGTGTTACATCTGAACTTCCTTTCCTTGTTGTGGGAAGTGAGGTGAAGGCTCAGGTGGGCGGATGAGATGAAGGTTTTATTGCATACGCTACAGCTGTGAGGGTCCAGTCGAATGCGCCGGTGGCCCCGCCGGCCATTAAAGGGACTGCTACTGCCTCCAGCCTCACAGGATGGGCATTTGAATGGAGTGTCTGTGTTGTCTGTCTGCTTCTGTTTAGCTGAGGTGGAATCAGAGTGGGAGTCCAGATGTGATGGGCTGAAACTGCATCCACAGTCTGAGCACAGCCTGGACTCCTGCTGCTGGTCACTGATTTTGTCAAGCATGCTGATCTTTACAACCACACCAAGGAGGGGCTGATAACCTATAAAAGATATGAAAACACTCAATCGCATAAAGAGATTTGCTGCTTTTAGATGTATATAAGGCATAACATTATGACCACCAAGAAGAGATTACACTGAGCATCAATTTAAGTAATGTGGTAATATTTTACCTGTTTAACTCGGGGGGGGACCACAACCAGGTGGTCCAGCACAGTACATATTCGGAAGTCTATAGCAAAAGGGGCATCACCACATTATTAGGCAGGGGGTCATAATGTTATGCCAGAACGGTGTACCTGCAGTAGACAAAGCACAACTTTCACCCTCCCCGCTTTATCTCGCATGATCTTTTAACTAGTGGCTTATATCGCTGCCATATTGCGGCAGTTATAACATGATAACACAGTAAATGGGCTAAGGAGGCGGAACATGAAAACCGTCCAGTAAAGATCCGAACATCATGCCGCGGCCTGCTGCGACGTAAACAATGCGAAGGGATGCAAATCAACAAAGACTTCACATACCGTGTTCATTTTTCCCCCTTTACAAATCGGACGTTTATTGTTTAAGGTAGTCTTCCTGCGAGCCGCAGTTACAACATAACCAAAAACTGGGTATAATAAACATTTCAGGGAGCGTTTGGTCGTTTTCCTGAGAGAGGCAGCCCCGGTTTTCTGTGCAGACACAGGGCTGCAGCATCATCTAGCGAGCGGCGGAGCAACTAGACAGACTGGTGGGCGTTAAAGAGACTGTACACTAAAAATGCAACATGGTCTAATTGTGCGAACGCAAACAGCTGGGTTCAAAAAGCCCGAGGGAGTTATTGTCAGTAAATTTCGTTTTATTGCGGAGATTGGAGGAAGCTTGACCTTCCATGCCGTCATCTGCGTCCGTAGTTTCGTTTCTGCTGAAATCGGTCATGACTGAATTCAAGTTTAACCGTCCCGGAAGCGCCAGGTGTATTTGGAGGTTGGATATCAGCAGCTTAAGTCTAGACGAGCTGGTGACAACCTGCGCTGATTTGGCCAAGGTAAAGTGAGTTATTAAACTGGAAATCCATAACTTTTTATATACACCTCAAACTTATTTATACTTAACTTTATAGACCGTTCAATGCCAAAATATCACAAATGTTGGCAACTGACTATAGTTATCACCATTGTAAATGGTTAATGTATTCAAAATGTGTACTAATAGGAATAAAGATTTCATTTTATTAACTAAGGTTGGTAATTCATGTATTTATTGTTTTATTTTTTGCTGTTGCCAACTTAAATAGTTTATGTTGCATCTCATTATTATAATCCGGCTCTGTTCCAGCAACCAACCTAAAAAGGATGAGTGAGAAGACCAGGAATAAATCCCGGTATGATTTGCATTTATTTTTCATATGCAGCACCTCTAGAACAGCAACCAGATCAGCTTGGATCACTGTCAGAGATGTTCTTGAATGTTGCCTCCTCTGGCTAAGTGAGGTGTGTTGATCAGTTTGTTAAAAGAACCATAAAGATTTTCTGAATAAAGCTGTTTCCTTTTTCTATTATGAAAATTGAAAAGATTTGGTGTAAATTCAAAAGAGAGCTTAAAGTGAAAACAAAAAATAAATAAATAACTCCTTCCAATGCTCACCTTCAGTCCAGTGTTTTTTTTTGTTTTGTTTTTTTATTAGTTAGACCTTTACATCACTAAGCAGTTGTCATAACAAGAGCATGTAAATCATTTGTAAGATCATGTCACTCTGTGTAGCACAATAAAACAAGATAACCTTCCAAGCAGGGGAGCTGGTGCAGTCTCCAGCAGTCTATGGGCGGTAGGCGGGGTACATCCTGGACAGGTCGCCGTCCATCGCAGGGGAATACAGACACACACAGGACATACAACCACGCACACACTTATTCACACCTAAGGGCAATGTAGAGAGACCAATCGACCTACCAGTCATGTTTTTGCACTGTGGGAAGAAGTCGGAGTACCCGGAGAGAACCCACGCATGCACGGGGAGAGTTTGCAAGTTCTCCCCGATATTATATACCCAGGACCTTTGTGCTGCAAGGCAACAGTGCTACCAACTGCGCCACCTTGCAGCCCACCATTCAGTTGTAATTATCTAAAAAGGTTTGTTATAATTTAGGATTACTACAGAGCTTAAAGTACGGTGTGAATAATGATAATAATTTTTCATCAGTAGTACTTTTACAACTTTGCGATTTTTGTCGACAGCACTACTTAACATACTGAGAATACTCACAAACCAACTTTCTTAACAGACCAGCACATTTTTGTTTGTGGCCTTCATCAGGGTCATTCACCAGATTTTCATCTTTATGCACTTTGGAAGCAGGTGTAGTTATGCCAGCTCGGCCACAGAGAACCCGGCCGGCGTTTCTGGGTGTTGTTGAGATATGGCTATTGCATAGTATGGTAGAGATTTAACTTGTACTTGTAGATGTAGTAATGGACTGTGTTAACTGACAATGGTTTTCTGAAGTGTTCCTGAGCTCACGTAGTAAAATCCATTACAGAATAATGTTGGTTTTAATGTTGTAGCAATAGATACCTCCCAGGTATTCTAGTTAAAGTCCACTTTGCCTCTCCTGAACCAACTATGGAGAGGCAGTTTCACTTCTTATGCTCCATTAATCTGGAACAAACTTGCAGGAAACAGAGTTAACACCAAGCTTGGCCTCAAACGCCTGCCTCCACCTGAGAAAGTGACTGAAAATTTGTCAGTGCTAAAATCAACCATAGAGGACATGGATGATCCTGATACCAATGTGAATTTTAAAAGGAAGCTACATAGCATTTACAGCCACATGCAGCAAAACATCTCTGGATTTGAAGAGTTGATGAACGTGGAGCCAAACTGGCTATGGGCCCAGAACCATTTTGTTTCCCCTCGTGACTTGGTTCTCAACTACCCTCAGGATCTGGATCTGAGCTCTTACATCGGGAAGGTGCCAAATGAATTTCTGCCATACAAGAAGCTTCTTCACCAGTTTGGTCTCAGGACGTCACTTTCAAATGAAGAAATTGTTGGTATTCTTCATTCTATCCAGGAGAACATCGCAGCATAGCCACAGCCTTTTGCAAGTCCGGCTGAGGTAAAAGTGTCCATAGAAATTCTCAACTGGTTGTGGAAAACAAAGCAAACAGTTCAGGGTGACATCCCAGTGCCTGTCGTTACAGAAGATGAACAGTCACCCTTAAACCACAATCAGAAGCACTCCTCTGCGATGTAAACAAAAAAAACTGAAAGAATTTCAGTTCAGCGAGGAAAAAATGTATCTTCTACATGAAGAAATCCCAATAGCAACAGCTGAATGGTTAAACATAAGGTTTCTTAGTAACTACATCCTTGCTCCAGAGTTAATAGGCATTGAACAGTGTGGACAATCTGAGCCAATAACTACGAGGATTAAAAACATCCTTAAGGAGTATGATGAAGATGATGACATCTTCAAAGAGCTCATTCAGAATGCAGAGGATGCTGGAGCTGATGCCTGTAAATTCATGGTGGATTTCAGAGAACACAAAGATCCCCCTGAAAGTCTTATTGATCCTGACATGGCTCTTTGTCAGGGACCATGTCTTTGGGCCTTTAATAATAAACAGTTCACAGATGACGATTGGACAAATATAGTCAGAGTTGGCTCAGCCTCAAAGGAAAACAAAATGGAAGGATTGCTAAGTTTGGACTAGGATTCAATACTGTTTATCATGTGACAGATATTCCCTCCATCCTGAGCGGTAACAAACTTCTCATACTTGATCCGAACGTGACTCACCTGAGAAAGCATATCGAGCAGAAGACAAATCCTGGAATCAAACTCGATCTCTCTCAAGAGAGACTTTTCCATTGCTTTGCGGGTCTATTCGGACCATATGAAGGTATTTTTGACTGTAACTTCACCCAGAAATGTCCTCCAGAACCTTATGATGGCACTCTAATCAAACTACCTTTCCGTAGTGAAGGAAGGCTCTGAAATCCGAAATAAGAACAAAGGTATATCACAGACAAGATATATTGGGCTTGTATGAGAACTTTATAAAGAATTCACCGACTATGCTGCTTTTTCTCAAGAACATCAATATAATGTCCCTGCAGCTTGTCTCTAAAAATGTATCAACACTACAAATAGATGAGGTGGAAACCATCCTTTCCTTGTCAAAAAACAGGTGTGAACATAAGAAATGAAGATAAAGCTATAGTATCCAAACAATGCCAAGCTGAGAAACGTCTGTGGAAACATAATTCTCAATGCATAAAGATCATTGACAGCAGCACATTCGGCATTGTCCAAATTTATGGCCAACATTCTGGTAAAACTGACCAACAGTCTTGGCTCATTTACAACTGCTTTTGCACAGGTCAGTCTATGGAAATGGTTCTTCAGGCAGAGGTAAAATCTGTGTTCTCTTTGCCTATTGGCGGGGTGGCCTTGCCTTTGCAAAAAGATGCAGAAACTGGAAAATTCTCTCCACCACAAACAGATTTTGTCGGACAGGCATTTTGCTTCCTTCCTCTTCCCATTCAAACTGGTCTTCCTGTAAATATAAATGGTACTTTTGCTGTGAAGAGCAACAGAAAAGGTCTGTGGGAAAGTGGAGTTAAACATGAGTGGAACAAGGCTCTTCTAGAGGACCCTTTGGTGATTGCATATGTTACTGCACTTTTGGCCCTAAAGAAAATGTCTGAAAACAAGCAACTTGAGGCTTACTGTTATCACACCTTTTGGCCTGAGAGAGCAAAAGTGAGTGATGCTTTTAAGACCTTAGTGGATGAGTTTTACTCTAACCTTGCTCAGTCCTCCAGTGGCCCAGACCTCTTTTCTTATGGAGAACAATGGTGCTCAATGAACAATGCTATCTTTCTACATGAGAGCATTGCAGAAAATAAAGAAATCAGTGAACTCACAGCTCAAGTGTGTAAAAAATATATAAAAGCACCAAACTGTATTGTTTCACTTCCAATATGGGTAAGAAATAACTTCAAACAGGCTGGCCTGGAAAAGGATTTACAAAGCAAAACATGGACCTGGAAGAAGTTTTATCAAGAAGTGGTTTTCAAACACCTTGGTACCATGGACCCTATTAGCAGGGACACACTTGTGCTGCATGCTGTTGACCTCAACTCGAAAGTAATTGACCATCTGCTGGCGTGTTATCCTTGCATACCCACAACAGATGGACAACTCCAGTACATCAGGAAACTTGTCAATCCCTCTGGAAGAGTGGCCTGTCTTTTTGAGCCAGAGGAAGGACGCTTACTGGGTGGAACCAAACAGGACTTCTGTTCACCCAAAAGGATTCAGCGCTTGTTGGATCTTGGAATGGCAGGTGATCATCTTTCACTGGAGGACATCACACATAAAGCATGCACGATAACTGAGACTTGCAGTGTTGATATAAAGAAAGCATATGAGAATGTAACGTGCCTTCTTGAACTTATGAAGGAACACTTGGATGACAAAGATTCTCCCCACTGGAAAACTTTGAGAATGACTCCATTTCTCCCAGCATTTTGCCCTTGTGACATAAAGATGGAAGGAATCACAACGCTTCAAAAACCCACAGCAGTTTTCAGTGACAGATCCCCTCTGCTTGTTAACATGATTCATCCTGTGCTGGATCACACTGGACTAAAAATACACAACGCAGATCCTGTCTTAAAACATTTGGGAGTTCACAACAGTCCAGAGCTAGAGACGGTCCTCCAGCAGCTACAAGAAGCCTGTAAGCATTCACAGTCAACTGACACGTCTATGCTTCTTAAAATGACATATGAGTGCTATAAGTTTCTAGATCAGTGGATGTGGGAATAACACTTTAATTTCACAGCAAGCCAATACATTCCCCTTCATCCTCATTGGCAACACATTCGTCAATGTTAACTGTGTCGCTAAAAATGAGCAGTTTGAAGCTAAACCTTATCTCCATGTACTTCCACGTGCCTTCGCTAGTTTCAGAAATCTGTGGGAGACTGTCGGTGTTGGAAAAAAAATCACCCACACTCAGTTTCTCTCTGTGCTTCGAGAACTTCACTCCCAACATGAAAACAAAGCACTGCCAGAAAGTGATCTATCGATTTGCCTCACAATTTTAACCAAAGGGATATTTGAGGCAAAACAAAAACCAACTGAAGACTGTTTGATACCAAATGAGCATGGAGTTTTACAGCCTGCTAAAGAGCTGTTTTACAATGACAGTCCATGGATGCCGGTTGCTGCAGGTATCACATTGTGTCATGAAAATATCCCTCGTCCTATGGCTATCCACTTTGGAATCAAAACAACCAGGCATTATACTCTAGAAAACTACTCAGTTGACAACTTTTCACCATTTTCATTTCATTTTGAACAGCAGGAACAACTAACTGTTCGTATTAAAAACATAATTTCAGCTTATCCATCAAAGAAGGACATCCTTAAAGAGCTGATCCAAAATGCTGATGATGCTGAAGCAACAGAAATTCATTTCATTTGGAACAAAAGGCAACATGGCGAAGAAAAAACATTTGGGGAAAGATGGAACAATCTGCAGGGTCCAGCCCTCTGTGTGTTCAACAACAAAGTGTTTTCTGATGATGACTTGAAAGGGATTCAGCAGATGGGAGAAGGAGGAAAACAAAACTTGCAAGGAAAGATAGGTAAATATGGAGTTGGTTTCAACTCTGTTTACCACCTGACTGACTGTCCTTCCATCCTCACAGGAGATACATTTCTTTGTATTTCTGATCCCTATCAGAAATACATTGAAAGTCATACAGACAGCCCTCGGCATGGCATTGGATACAACCTAACTACTGATTTGAAGGAGATGTCCCTCGATGTCTACAAATCCTTTCTTCCTGACCTGTTCACTCTTGAAGAAGGCACTATGTTCAGGTTACCTCTGAGGACTTCTATCGATGCACAAAATAAAAAAATATCACAACAAGAAGTCACTGACAAGGACATGAGTGAACTTTTCTCCACCCTGTATGAAGATCCAGAAGGACTAATTCTGTTCTTGAAAAACATCTGCTGGACAAAAGTTCATGAAATTAATGACAATTCAGGAAAACTCCAAACCATCTTTGTGGTTGAAAAAAATATGTCACAAGAAAGTGAGGAAAAAAAGGATGATTTTGCAAAGCATCTACAAATTGCACTGCAGTCTGAGAAACCAATTGCCCCAAACAAGGTTTTCTATAAAACAAAGATTACCACCTCAGATAAAAGGCAAACTGATTGGGTCATTGCTGAACAGTTTGGATCATTTAAATATGCTGAATCCAAACCAGCAAACAAACTTCCACAGGGAGCAATCGCTGCATGTGTAAATATAAATTCTCCTCAACCATCACTGTACAGTAAAAATTATTTTAAAGGTGCTACCTTCTGTTCACTTCCATTGCCTGGAAAAACTGGACTGCCAGTACATGTGAATGGAAATTTTGAAGTAGATTCTTCCAGGAAAAACCTTTGGAAAGAAGATGGTCAAAGTCTGAAGTCACATTGGAATGAGTTGTTGAAAAAAAACATTATTGCTCCACTGTATGCAGATCTTTTGGATTACATGAAACACCAAGTTAGAGGCAGTTCAGGTCTCCTTTTGAGAGTTGGATCATCTTATAGCATTTCATACTTGTGTTTTTGGCCAGTTGTGTCCAAAGATGTCAGTCAAGAGTGGCATGAAATGATACTGGAGGTATATTGGGCAATAAAGCAAAAATGCCTTAATGTGATCCCAGTTTTGAGGACTTCAAAAGAAGACGAGAGTCTGGACCATAAAGACTACTTTCTTGACTGGTGCAACCTCAGAGAAACTAAGCCAACAAATGTTCCATACCTGAAAAACTCAGCAAGTGAGAGGCTTAACCCCATTTTAGAGAGCCTGGGAATGAACTTAGTTCATGCTTCAGCAACCATGTGCAAGATATGGAATACTATCCAAAAAGCTGGGATTAAGGTCAGAGTTGTCTGTCCTGCTAGTGTGAGGGAATTCCTGTGTGTGAAACCCCTGAATGATCCAACAGAAACAGAGGAGGATTTACCATTACCCCTGTCTGCGACTTTAATCAGGAATGAAAAAAGTTGCTCAGAGCTACTGACGTTTTGTTTGAACGATTCCTGGTTGGAGGAAAATGTAGAGAATTATTCCACTTTGCTTGATGGGCTTCCACTTCTTCTCACAAAAGATAAGGTTTTGCGAAAGTTTAATTCAGGGACACAAATGCTGATTTCAAGATATGACGGTCTATTCCTTGGATATGAAGCTGGAATTGCAGATTATACAATTAATGAGCATTGGTATGACCTTCTGGAAACCTTTAGACTTGTCAAGAAACTTCCACTTCGTGTTCTTGTAAAACCTTTGAAATCAATAATTCAAAGTCTCCTTTCCAATCACTGCGAATGTGATCCAAACAGTGGTCTGTATGTCCCAAATGAAACTATGCTGAAGTGGCTGAAATTACTTTGGAGGTTCATTACAAGTGAAATCAAATATGAAACATCCAGTGCTTTCAAAGAAAGTCTGACATTAGCTGATGTGAGGGAGCTCTTCAGTGACTGCAGCATTCTACCTGTTGTTTGTCCAAGGTTAATCAAGACTCTTCTGCAGACCATGAAATGCATGTCAAAAGTGATCTCACATGCATCAGAGAAAAACCTATCACACATTCTCTTCAAACTTGGTTTTATGAGCCTTGACAATATTTTCTTTTACAATGCAATACAATGGACATCCTTACATGCTGAATTATTGGATGTCAGTGACAAAAGGTAGGTGCTGAACCAGATCTGCAACATCGACCAATCAAAGTTTTCTCAGCTTTCAAATGATGATTTGAGCAAACTTCAGATCTTCCTGCAATCTGGGATATCCAAGTCCAAAGTTCAGAGAGACTATGAGCAGAAGCTTAAATCTTTACCAATATTTGAAACAACACTTTGTAAACGAACAAGGATCGATGAACCTAAGAAGATATTTCTGGTGAACACCAGATTTTCAGCCAAATTTCCAGATTTGTTCACCCTTTCCTTCAGCAACTGCATTTTTCTGAAATACAACTTCCAAAACCAGTTTCTGTCAGAAATGCTTAACATTAAAATCTTGAATGATTTGGATTATTTCATGAAGTTCATTTTGCCTTTCATGCAAACACTTGCAGAGGAGGAAACTCTTGAGTGCCTAAAACTGGTGCTGACACTACATCATGAGTTGGGTTTTTTGCAGCACAAGAAAAGAATTGTGTCCTCAGTGAGGTCAGTGAAACTGATTCGCAGTTCTCAAGGTCATCTGGAGACTCCCTCATACTAATTTGATGACAGTGTTGAGCTTTACAGGAATATGGTCCCCCAGAAAAGATTTGTGCCAGAGACGTTTTGGACAGAGCTTTGTCAAGGAAATCAGCATGTAACAAAACAAGCTAGAAACCTTGTCAGAGAACTTAGAATGAAACATGAGGTGACTGAAGATGATATAATTAACTTTGCAAACCAACTGGAATTAGAAGCAAAAGAATCAGAAGTTTCTGATCAAACTAAAACTGAACTGAGACAGAAATCAGTATGCCTTTTCAGAGAAGCCTTGAGCAATGACAAACATGGAAGGTTGCTGAGAAGCATTGCTGATATCAAGTTTATCTATCCAGTTAAGATTCAGGAAGATCTCTGCAACTATCATCAACCATTTGCTTCAGAGAATACCACTGTTCAAATCAGAGGATCTTTGATTAATGGAGATCCTAAACATCAGGATTTGGTTTGGTCATCAACCCCAATTATACATCTGTCAGTTTATATCTCTCAGAAACTCTCACAAAAGATGAAAGATGCAGGAGCTCATGAACAGCCACCTTCAGAGAATGTGACCAGAAACATGAGAAACATCTGTCAGTCACCATGTAAAACTGAGCAGTTGATCAAAACCCGTGCAGATGTGTTTCAACGTGCGTATGCCTACCTGCAAGCCAATGGCATTGATGGACAATCATTGTGTGGTCTTCCTGTTGTCTTGGTTGAAAAAGACACCGTGCTTTTTAAAGCTGATGGGGTGTGTCTCTCACTTACTCATGACCTTGACTTTAGACCATATTTATACCAAATTTCTTCACAAGATGCAATTTATGCAGAGTTCTTTCAGAAAGTTGGTGTGAAGAAGGAAGCCACTGCAGAGCAGTACTGCAATGTCTTGGCAACTGTTTATGCTGATTCCTGTGATAAACAACAGCTAAATCCAAACCAGCTGATCACTGTAAACGAGCAGTTCATCACTTGTTCATCTTAATCAAAACACAAGAACAGGTCCTGAGTGGTGATATTCAGACTTTGTTTCTTCGTGCAGTCGATGGAAAGTTGCACACATCAAGTTTGCTCTACTACAATGACACAGTGTTTGAGGTCAAAAGGTTAAAGGAAGGACTGGATGATAAGTTATTGTTGCTTGAGAAACTCAGTGAATGCCATTTGGGCAATGATATCTTTGAACAACATCGACTGGTGAAAAGGTTACCTCAGAAACTGCAGCCTAACATGTTGTCTCAGATCACTGAAGAGAAAGTTGTGGAATCAAATGTGCAGCTTTGTGAGCTTGGGAACAGTTGTGAGTTCAGTGGATGGTTTGATAAACATCTCTCCTCAGAACCATTCAAACACGGACTTGTATATCTTCTGAGAGAACAGACCGAGGGTAAAATAACACAAGAAGAGGCAACAGATGTGTGCGAGAAGACATTTGGCAGCATTCAGATTGTCTGCTGTAAATCCTTGAAAACCGTGCTATGGCTGGGTCAAGAGCCGCTACACAAAACTGCCAGAGAAACTGATGTTTTCGTCAAACAAGAACAACAAGGTCTTACCTTGTTCTTGAAACACAGTGATGACATGGCCCCTAAAGTAATAAACAAAGTTAACATGATTTTGACAAAGGGGATTAATGCTCTTTTAGACCACAGAATTGCATCACTTCACCTCCCAGTGGTTGGACAACTTCTCATGTGTGATGATCTGCAAGATGTGCAGCAAACTCTGGCTGATAATAACATCCGTGACAGTGTTATCACTAAAAAGACAACTCTCAATCCACCAGACCCTGGGACAGATATTCCAGATGAATGGCACGATTCATTAGACATGTGCTTCCTGAACAACTTTGAAGAGGGGGAATATGTTGGCTACAGCACCAACAACACGTACATTTATGCAGTGATCGTTGAAGAGCTTCCAGGGCACTCTGGAAGATGTTCTTGGAAATACAAAATAGACATTGGAGAGGATGAACCAGTAGAAGTCAGTCATCTTGACTTGCATCAGTTTAAACGAGGAAAGACGGTAAAACCAAAAGGGATTACCTATACTTCCTCTATGGAGCTGGTTGTGAAGAATGTATCACCTTCATCCCAACCCTCGCCAAGTTCCTTACCAACCTCTCTTGATGAAGCTAAAAGAGAAATTGACAAATGTTTGGCTGAGATTTGGACACTTCCTGAGGAGGAGAGGAAGAAAGCCATCCAGAGACTTTATCTTAGATGGCATCCTGACAAAAATCTTGACTGCCAGTTCCTCGCCACAGAGGCTTGCGAATATTTGCTAAATCGAATTGCTGAGCTGAGCAAGGGCAAGGGGATTACGGTATGCCCATCATATCCCAACAGAACTTCAAATTACAGAAACATCTACCAGCAATGGGACCAAGAGGCCCAACGTCACAGAAGTGGTAGAGAACGATTCCATAGATTTAGAGGCTCCCATTCTTACAACTTTTGGACCCATAACACAAACATTCCAAGGCCAAACAGAAACGAAGCCAAACGCTAGTATAAACAAGCCCGCTGTGATCTTGATGCAGCTCATAAAGACATAAGTGGAGGCAGCACAGAGTGGTGTCTGTTCAAAGTCCATCAGGCAGTGGAAAAGGCTCTCATTGCAGCAGAATATAAACGTAATGGTGAGCACACCACTAGCAGCTCGATTTCAGCCACTGCAGCAAGAGTTTCCCGCTACCATCCTCAACTCAGAGACCTGCCTCAGATTGTGGACGATCTGAAGTCACTGGGAGTGGACGCCAAAAAGACTCAATACCCCAACTGCCATCCATATCCCCACATTCCTAATGAACGGTTCAGGTCCGAAAATGGAGTATTAGCAGTGAACAAGGCATTTGAGCTACTCAACAAAGTAGGAGTGTATGTAAATTAGATTGATCAGTTATCAACCTGAGCTAACCATCGGTTGCGTTTGACACAAAGTTTAAGAAATGATTCTAAAATGGCATCTTTTCTATCTCATCCCATGCATCACTGCTTATGGAGTCCAACAAACAGGGATATTAATTGATCATAATTTTCATGTGGTAAATTGTAGATATTTTTGTTTATGATTGTACAAACAAAACTGTAATCAAACTGAATAAAGTCAAATGTTTCACTTCTTATCTAAAGTCTTTGTGCAAATTTGGGATGAAAACAGGAAATGTCAAAGCCGATTTTATAATTTTGAATCCAAATATGGCTCCTAATTAAGGACCAGATTCACTGTATACATTTGGTATGTTTTATATTTTTCAGGAATTTTACGTTTTTTTAAATAATTCGAGTAACTTTGTATTGTAAATGCAAATATGATTAGTAGATCATTCCTACTGTTTGTTACTCTTTATACATACTCACTAAGAGTTCATATTATGTTTATGTAATACAGAATGAGAGCCTTGTTTGTTAATGTAATATTACTCATTTAACCTTTAATACTTAGGTTTTCCTATTATTTTCATTATGTTTTGATTATGTCGAGTTTCATAGAAAGTTTTTCACTTCGGTTTATTTTAATTGTGTGTTTTAATTATCATTTTAAATACCAAAAACTTTTCTAGTATACTTTCATAAGTGTTTAAATACAGTGTTGTTTTGTTTGTGTCTTTTTAAACTCTTTAAACGTTTTACTTAAACAATGCAATTTTTTTTATACATCACAGTGAACATGACTATTTGCAGAAAGACAAAACGATTGATGACTTGTAAAATGTCCAAGCTTTAGTTTTGAATGAATGTATAAGATAATACAGGTTTCTTTTAAGTTTTAGGGGAAAAAACAATGGAAAATGCTCTACTATCGTGTTATGGAAATGGAAGGGCAAAGTAACTACTGAAGTAAAACATTTTTTTTCAGTATGAATGTATTCTGCTTACAATTTGATTTTTGTTGTTAAATTAGATAAAAAATAAGATTTACAGAAGAAGTTTGTTCAGACTGCAGTGACTTGAACATATTAAAATAATTATTGAAGTATTAAAATAAATAATGTGGTTTTTTTTCTCATATGTTATACATACACTACCGGTCAAAGGTTTAAGACACACTTTCTCATTTAATAATTTTAAATGGGGGGGCTATTTGGAAGAATATGAACTATAAAAACGTTATTTCACGTGTGTCCATTCATAGTGTTCTTGCTTTTGGTGAGAATCTACAATGAAAATAGTCATTAAAATAAAGAGAGCCATTAAGTGAGAAAGTGTATCTAAAACATTTGACCGGCAGTGTATATATATATATACTCATCCTGTTCCTCCTGGCACAAAGAGCAGATACTGGTCCTGCAGATAGGTTAGGAACCTCTAACAGCTCAGTTCTCCTAGAGTAACTGCCTGTCTCTGGGAATCTCCTCCATGCTGTGCTGGGAAACCGCAAACCTTTGGGCAATGGTCATATTGATATGCCATCCTGGTGCAGTTGGACTGCCTGTGCAACCTCTGCAGGGTCCATGTATCACCTCATGCTATCAGTAGTAACACAGACTCTGGTCAAATGCAAAACTCCTGAAAAGCAGTCAAATAAAAGGGGGGGTTGGGGGGGAATGCCCCGTGGCCTCATTTGCAAAACCATTCTAGTTTTTAGGGTTGTCTCGTTGTTGCCCCTTTAGTGCACCTGCTGTTAACAGCTGACACTGATTAACACCCCCCTCCAAGAGTTTAACTGACTTGATATTATACTCTGATTAAAAACTGTCCTTGAGCAGTGTATTTTTTGAAGACCTAGTAACACTCTTTCTATCTTACAATTTCTGATCAAGAACTGGTCAAAGATGATTGTTTTTTGATGGTGATGTTAAAATATGAGGCAGATTAATTTTAAATTCTGATTCCAGATCACATACTTTAAAGATACCACACTGAAAGCTTGGCTAGTTGATAATTTTACAGATACCAACATCAAATTTTAAGTTCAAAGTATCTTTTAAGGGTTTATAATAATATTTTCATCCCATAAACTAAGGCTGGTTTCCTGCTTGAAAGATGCTGAGAGTATCAAATAGAAATAGAGTTAAAAGTGTGAATTTGTAGGATGGATATTTTCACCACAGAATCAAAAAAAAAAAATTATTCCGTTTGTGATTGTTATGGTCGTTTTCTCTCCCTAAATGTGTTGTCAATAAAACATAAATTAAAACCTAAATAAGACCATTCTTTAAATGCTTTGTTTATTCTCATACAAACAACCCCACAGGTAAGGTCAAGAAGTCTGAGCTTAATTCTTGTTTGGTTATGTTCACTCTTCAGAATTATGGCAAGAAAGAACATTTTGAAATAAAAAAAGTTTTTTTTAACTGAAGTTAATCTTCATTATCATTACACAGATATAATTTTGTTAGCACAATTTTGATGAAACAGGTCAAAATGACTCATTTTGTAGACAGTAAATCTACAGTTATATACTGTTTTACCTGCTTCTGAATGCATTTCATCCACTGGAATGTTGCCATAAACATTAAGGAGGCCATGTAATTGTACTCTGCTGCCACCCTAAGAAATATTTACAGAACTTCATACTTTACGCAGATACTGGAAAATAAGGAATGTATAAGATGATAGCTACATAGTGTGATTATTAAAGCTTACTTAGTGAAAAACGTACTTGATACTCATGAGCTCAATAACTGTGTAATAAAAGCTTACCTTTTTTAAAACAATTTCTGACTAAAGGAATCATTTAAATTTAATTAAACACTACAAAATATTCAATAAATAATATACAAAAAAAGAATACATAAAAAATTATTAAAAGCATCAAATTTTACTGGAGCAGGCACCCTCTTTTACAGCTGAGCTGTTTTGTCACAGACACTAACTCTTTGAACCGTTAATTATTGGTGTACTAAAATTAGAAATAAGTATTATTATTAATTCACCAAATGGAAAGTAAAATGTTATTATTAATATGTTATTGTTATAATTATTATTATTCCATGTTTTAACCATATTGATCCTATTATACTGGTCCCTTACTGAAACACCTGTATGCATTTTGGCTTAAATCAGGGCTTTGACCATAGTTGGTTCTTTATTTAATAATATTACTGATGAAGATTGTAGCAGTTCTCTTGAAGTGTATTATGACTCTCAGTACTTTTCTTTAGTACTTCTCCCTGTCATTTCCTGATACAGAGAATGCTTCACCTCTTTTGTTACTCAATAATAAACACACAAACTGTTTCAGTTTCAGTATATAGATTTTCCACAAAGATTAACAAGCTTAAAACTTAATTTTGATTCCTGGAAGTGGAGTAAATGTAATGTTTTCTCTTAAGGCTGAGTTTTACACTGATTCCACCCTTTTCAGTTTCCAGCACGACTTATTAATGTTGCACCTTTCTGGTGCTTAAAAAGCACGATCCTCCTCATCCTAGCAGTTTCTGGAGGTTTTAATTGTCCTCCTTGTTGGAGGACAATTCAGTTCAAATTATTACCTTTCCTTTAATTATTTTATTATGCAGATAGAACATGATAAACTTGGTGGTTTTCTTTCCTGTTTATAAAATGTTGAAGCATTAATGGTTTCTTATCTCCTGTTTGAATTATCAGCAGCCTATTGGAAAACTTTGACTAAAATGAAAAAAATAGCTCTGCTTGTCTCATTTTTTTCATTTGATACTCTTTTGTTTAGCTTATTGCTAAAAATATAACTGATATTATTGTGGTCTCCATTGTTGAAATCAGTATAAAAAGTCACCTGCACACTTGGTATGTTTCATTACTGCACTCTTGCTAATGTATCAAGGTTCATCCATCTATTGCCTTTATCTGCTTATTCTTTAAACTCCATCTAGAAAGATCTGAACACTAATTCAGTAAAGAACAGGTGAAATAATTAAGTTGGTTATTATGTTAAAAAAATTAACTGAATCACCCTGCTTTATCTTCCACATAGAAAGAGCCACATTTTTGGGGTAATCCATAATAACTACTACAATGAAATAAATAACTGTTCACAGGAAGACGCATTTATCATGCCAGCAGACTTAACTTTAAGCGATGTAATGTCTAACATATTTTTACATTTAAACTAATGGTGTTCATTGAGACATGATACAATTGGTAAAAACTCAATTCAATTCAGTTTATTTATATAGCGCCAATTCACAACACATGTTGTCTCAAGGCACTTCACAAAAGTCAGGTACATACATTCCAATTAGTCCTAACCATTGAACAGTGTAGTCAGAGTTAGTTATTTATTCAAATTGGATAAAAAGTTTTTCTGTCTAAGGAATCCCAACAGATTGCATCCAGTCAGTGACTTTCAGCATTCCCTCCTCCCGGATGAGCATGTAGAGACAGTGGACAGTCACTGGCGTTGACTTTGCAGCAATCCCTCATACTGAGCATGCATGTAGCGACAGTGGAGAGGAAAAACTCCCTTTTAACAGGAAGAAACCTCCGGCAGAACCAGGCTCAGTGTGAGCGGCCATCTGCCACGACTGACTGGGGGTTAGAGATAACAGAGCAGAGACACAAAGAGAACAAAGAAGCACTGATCCAGGAGTACTTTCTATGGGAAGGAGAAGTAAATGTTAATGGATGTAGCTCCTTTAGTCGTTTCACCTAGAAAGAAAGAACATATAAACTCTGAGCCAGTTTTCAAGGTTAGAGTCTGAAAGAGAGCACATATAATTAGTTACAGTAAAAGCTCAGTCAATCGCCATGTCTAGGAGAGAGAAAGGGTTAAACACTAAAAGACAGGACTACGTGGATCATCGGTAGAGGGTGAGCATTAAGTTGTTGCCAGCAGAAGCTCGGACGATGCCCCTCTCCAGAAAGATGTCACAGGTAGACACAGAGTCAGGCCAGGTGTAGCTTCTAGGAAGAGAAAAGAGAGAGAACAAAGTTAAAAGCTGAAATAACAGCAAATAATGCAACATTGGAGGGTAGTGTGAGATGTAAAAAGGGGGGTGAAAGTGGTCATTATGTCCTCCAGCAGCCTAAGCCTATAGCAGCATAACTACAGAGATAGTTTCAGTTCAGATTATTTAGTTAAACAGCCCATTTTCAACAATGTCGTTTCAAGGCACCCTACAAGGGTCCCACTGATGGTTATTGTTATACTAAAAACCAAAAAACCCCCCCAAATAAAAAAAAAAAAAAAAAAAAAAAAAAAACCAAAACCCCCCCTTACTCTACCCAGGGAGGGGGGGAAGGCTCCCCCCCCTGATAGTAAAGAATTACAATAGTCCCCTTTAAGTAACAAATGCATGGACTAGTTTTTCAGCGTCACTCCTGGACAGGATATTTCTAATTTTGGCAATGTTCCCGGGGAAAGATAAAAAAGGAAAATCCTAGAAACCTGTTTAAAGGGATTTAAATGACATGTCCTGGTCAAAAATAACACCATGTTTTTACTTTATTACTGGAGGTCAACCTAATGCAATCCAGGTTAAGTGATTGACTAAGCATTTTTCTTTTTAAAGACTCCGGTCCAAAGACGACAACTTCTGTCTTGTCTGAATTTAGAAGCAAAAAATTTTAAAGTAATCCAAGTTTTTTTATCTTCAAAAAATGCTTGTAGTCTATCTAACTGGTTGGGTTTCCAGGATTTATGGATAAGTAAAGCTGAGTATCATCAGTGTAACAGTGAAAATTTTTTTCTATGCTGCCTGATAATTTTGACCTATTGGAAGAATATATATAGTAAAGAGAATTGGGCCCATGTACTGAACCCTGTGGTACTCCACAATTAACCCTGGAGTTTAAAAATGATTTATCATTTACATGAACAAATGGAATCTGTCAGACAGATAAGATTTTAAAAAACCCTAGCGCTGTTCCCCTGATCCTACAGCATATTCTAATTTTTTAAAAAAATATTATGGTCGACTGTATCAAATGCAGCACTGAGATTTTAAAAGGACAAGTACAGACACAAGTCCATTATCTGGGGTAGAAGACTATCATTAGTGACTTTCAGCAGAGCTGTTTTTATGCTATATGAGCTCTGAAGCCTGACTGAAACTCTTCAAACAGGTCATTGCTGTGTAAATGCTCACACATTTGATTAGCAACATTTTCTCAAGACTTTTAGATAAGAATAGAAGATTGGATATAGGTCTGTAATTTTTCAAGTCATCTCGATCAGGCGAAGGTTTCTTAAGTAAAGGTTTAATTACAGCTACCTTAAAAGCCTGTGGTACATATCCATTTACTAAATCATAATCTAAAATGGGGCTGGTAAAAACATTGTCAAACTTTATATAAATCACACACAATTGCCCTCTTTTTCCAACAAATATCCTCCCTTTGTTGGATTTAGGGCATGCAGCTAAGAACAGTAACAAGCTCTAAATTTTGCTGTGAGCTGCAGCAAAAATGAGTTACTTTAAATTCAGATAAACAGTTATTGATTAACTGAGTTGTTTTTGTGAAGAATCCTTAATCTATGTGCTGGCATGCAGAAATGACTGAACAACACGCAGAAAACATAATAAAATGATAAATTCATTGTCACTTTTACTGCATGGCTTTCTTTCTTTTTCTTCTTAATAGTAAATATCAGACATAGAGGGACTGCATGATCTCGCATTTTTATTGTCAGCAGACAACCATCGACATGGATTTCCCATACATGGATTGCATTTGTAAGAATACAGTCCTCATGGACATGAGATTGTGAAGTGTGCATTAAACTGAAAGGAACTTCTGAAAAGGCAAACATTCAGGTTATCTACAAAAAGATCATTGATGCCACTGCTAGTCTTGAAGGTAATTAAAAAAAGTCTTACAAGTTAGGTGAGAGAAGTGATGTCAAAACAATAGTTTAATGCCGACACCTAAATTTTTGGGATTTTCTACAAGATAAGCATAAGTTTGAAAATATTTTTTTCAGAAACCCATGTTTTACCAGAATTATAATAGAATACTATACAAAAGAAAACCTAGATGTTAAAATGAAAGGCTTCTGTAATCACTTTCATTAAGAGTCTCTAAAGTACCTTTCACAATAAAAATAATATTTTGTTTGCATTTTCAAAGAAACATACGAGTGATGATTAGGAATGATGATTTTGATGGATGCAATGTTGAGTATAATAGAAGCACTTTATTGTCCCACAGTGGAGAAGTTTAGGTGTGTGAACAAAGCAAAAGGCAATGAAAGCAAACATATTCACACATCACTAAAACTATGGAAAAAAGTTACTTTACTAAAAGCTATAAGAACCAATCCAGAAAAACAGGAGTCACAAAAAGTTAGAATAGGCTGTACAAGAGAGGAGAAAAAAAACAACATAGTTGACACTAGTGACAGCATCAATGTAAACACGAATTGAGGAGATAAAAACTATGCAATATCAGCATGAATATAAAAACTACTGAGAACAAAGATCTGCAATAACACTCCTTTTTGCACTTAGGGTGCAGCAGTCTTTCACTGAAGGAGCTCTCTAGTTCAGCAACAGCTTCATGTATGGCGTGGGGAACATTGTCTAGCAGTGATGGTATTTTTTCTTACATGATTTTATCTCCCACCCCAAGCACTGTATTAAGGGGGGCATCCTAAGACACAGCTGGCCTTCCTGATGAGCTTAACAAACCGCTTCCTCTCAGTGGCAGATAAGGTACTGCTCCATCATATTACACCAAAGAAGATGGCTGATGCCACCACAGAATCAAAGGTCTTCAGGAGCACCCTCTGCACTCCAAAAGATTTCAGTCTCGTTAGCAGGTAGAGTATGCTCTGACCCTTCCTATAAAGAGCACAAGTGTTGGGACTCCAATCTAGTTTATTGTTCAGGTAAACCCCCAGGTTCTCATAGGACTCCACTATCAGTACCTGGGAACAACAAGAAAGGAAGTGGGGGCCTTTTTGTGAAGCCTGGTCTTGATTGAAAAGTTGTTGGTAAAATGACAATGCTGTTAATGATTTAAAGAAATTTGTGACTATTAAAAGAAATTAAGGAAAATATAAAAAGATAATAATCAGTTATTTTTGTTGTATTGATTAATTTATTAGAAACATTTCCGAGTTGTATGAAATACAAAATAAGTGAAAACAAAGTTTCTATAAGCTTGATTCGTGAAGGAAAAAGATGCAGTCCAGTTCGATTTGATTGTTTTGTTGCATGTATAGGAAATCCATGTCGATGGTAGTCCGCTGACAATAAATATGTGAGATTACGCAGTCCCTCCATCTCTGATACTTACTGTGAAAAAGAAAAAGAAAGAAAAACAGGCAGTAAAGGGGACAATGAATTTTTCATTTTATGATGTTTTGCTATAGGTGTCTTGTTCAGTCATTTCTGCAGGCCAGCACATAGATTGAGGAGTTTTCTAGTATCATTTGTGAATAAAATAGCTCATGTGTGAGTGCCCTCTAGTAATGGATATAAGTACTATAGACACAACTAGGATTTTAAAAATTCATGTTGCTCTTCACTTGTTTTAGACAAACTGTTATTGATTTCATTTGCTTTATTGGATTTTAAAGACTAAATGAATAATGTGATGAGAACAGAAGCAAAGACTGACACTGAGTGCTGCATTATACTAAATGAAGTCCGCCAAAACATACATAAAATATATTTGCAGCACCTTGATTTGTGATGAATTAGTGTGGTCTGCAGTTCTACTTCTCTTATTGGGTGGCTACAGTTTAAATTAAATGGACAAGAAAAGTATGGGCAGGCCAATGCAGAATTTAAAAAGCCGTTTTAGACGGCCTAATAGATGTCATCAAGCTGCGAAAAAAACGGCGTTTTTGCAGGTCATTGAACGCCATATAATGTAAAAAGCGGCGTTCAATGACGAGAAAAGCGGACTAAAATGCGGCGTTCGGAAGTTGGTCTTAAAAATCCCTAAAAACTGCCTTTGGGTGGTATTCTCGCCGTATTAAACAGCGTTCTCACTTATAAAACGCCGTTTTTTTCGTGACCTTTTAACCAGACGCGTGTTAAAAGTGGCATTTTGTAGGAATGTTTTACAAAATGAAATAAATAATAATAAAAGATGTCTGACCAGAATGATTTTGACAACATAACCATAATACAATCATGGTTTCGCTATAAACAGTCTAACAAAAAAAACAACAACAATGAAATCTGTCTTAATAAAAAAACTAATTTGTGTATGACGTAAATGCAAGCTTGTAAGATCTGATCTGCCTGGCGTATGCACCGGTCCGCAAGCCGTTTCTTAAATGACGTAACTCTCATTTTTCAGTAAGTTTCGTTTTATTGCCAAACCAGTGTAAGCAGTTTTTGATGAAATGTCCCTACTTCCTAGTTTCCATTCTGGCGAGGGTTCCTCTTGATTTCATGTGAACTGAAAGCTACAGAACCGAGGCGGGTAATTAGGGTGGGAGCAAGCCTTTATAAACGACAGACTGAAGCGACATCATTCTCAGAGTTTCAGAGGATGACCTCCTACACTGATATGACTCAGGTACTGTGATATTTATTACTTATTCGCATCCTTTCAGGTTTTATGCTTGCTATGCGACAGAACTTACAGACAGAAATACTTGATTTTTGTTTTTTTCAGTTTTTCCTAGATTTTAATAGATTTTCATTATCCACGATGTATTTCATAACACCATTAAGCGTTTAGTTGTTCGTGCCTTGGAGGCAGAAAAAATGTGACTCGGTTGTGGAGGTATCCGTTTGAGCTGCATCACTTTAGAGTTACAGGAATGATTGTTCTCTTGTGCAGATTGTTATCCTGTATCAGAAGCCTGCTGTAAGAAGCTTCAAAAGTGTTTTCTAAAGCCGTTAAAACGAAATCCTGATTTGTTTATGTTCCCATAATTATGATTATGGTTTTCATTTTATTTTTAAAGACACTCATATTACAAATGAATTTTTATAAGAATTCTCTTTGGCTTTCACTAAAGCATTGTGCTTTGCAGTATTTATAACTAACTTTTTCCATAGCTTTAGTAATTTATGAACCTGTATGCTTTCATTGCCTATTCAAGGTTTGCATGTGTTAACTCGTTTATTGTCAGCAATTATCCTGATATCCTTTTGAATTTGAAGTCAATACAAGAGGTTATTTATCTCATTATCTTGTGTTGCCATCTCTTTTACAGCAGCAAACTCAAGAAGGATGAGCTGCATGACCAGAAATAAAAACCGGTATGCTGCCCCACCTCTTTCCTTCTCAAGTGAAGCAACAGAGAGACAATGATTTCTACTTAGGCTTTTTTCTCTGAACTACTTGTATCACAAAGGCAGGCCTTTCACCATGACACTGTCAGCTTTCTGTTGAGTCTAGCTGTTTTTAAACTATTTAAAATATTTGGATAATAAGTCTTTGCATTATTATTAGTCCTCATTAACAGGTGTGATTATAATTAGACTATTTAATATGTTTTATCATGTGACTACAGCATCTGGCTATTACATTTATTCTTTGACCAGCATTTTTCTCTTACCAGAGATAGATGCTACAGTGCTGGTCTGAAGTTTATATACACTCACAATAGGGAAGGAATGTTATAAAAACTTAAGTAACTTTTAAAATCACTGAAGTCTAAGTAGAGTAGCTGGGTCACTGGTATAAAACAGTTTAGGTCCAAACCTTTTAAATACTAATTATGTTTGGCTTTCACTGCTATGAAATAGTTGTAATACAATCCTTCCAAGAAATCTAAAAATCTATGGTCATTGGTGTAAAAACAGCTTTAGTCCAAATTTTCAAATACTAATAATATTTGGCTCTCGCTGGTGATCCTTCTGAGAAATCTGAAAATCTATGAAAAGTAGTACCTTCTGCAGTACACCAGTAACACTGGCATCAAGACAGCCCCACAGCATGATGCTGCCACCACCGTGCTTGACAGATGGTTCAATATTCTTCAGTTTAAAAGCCTCACATTTACTCCTTCAAACATACTTCGTGTCACTGAGACCAAACAACTCAATATTTGTCTCGTCGGACCATACAGCTTTTCTCTGGAAGGCATTGGCTTGTCCATGTAGCCAACTGCAAATTTCAGCCAAGCCTGAGGGCGCAGGATTTGGAGCACTTCTTTTTTGTCAGCACCCCTCTAAGTTTATGATGTAAAACTTCCAGCTGGCTTTACTGAGATGTTCGATCATCTTCCACTTTATGATAAGCTCAAGTCTTGGTTGTTGGTTCTTCAAACCAGTTTGTTTTTATCTGAGGGTGACAGTTTGTGTCCCCCTCAGACTGCTAATGGACCTTAAACCAAATGTTAGAAAGCACTGTACATGAGGAAAAACATTACAATGATACAGAAAATCAAAGACAGAAAAAATAATCCAATGACATTAATAATCCTTGGGAGTTTACTGGTAAGAGCTAGTTCTAATCCAATCTTTCTAATTGAGGCAATTAGCTCATTAAGTCCTCTGCGGTAATGAATTCATCCTGTGCTAGAAGAAAAATGATAATATTAATCCTCGAGGTCGCTGGTATGAGGCAGTTGTGGTCAAATCATTCGAATAGTAACAGTCATGGGCACACACATTGGTATAAAAACAGCTTTAGTCCAAATTTTCAAATACTAATAATATTTGGCTTTCGCTGGTGATCCCTCTGAGAAATCTGAAAATCTATGAAAAGTAATGAAATCACACATTTAGGTAAAGCAAGCTTTACCTAAATTAAGCTTCTATGTATAATTTTGACCATATGAGACATGTGCACCCAATTTTTATTTTTAAGATTCAGTGAAGTTGTTTGTAGTATGATCAATCCACCCTAAAAAAAGATGATTATATAAATTATGAATAGCCCCGAAATTAATATAAGATAAACATCCATGATGAGTCTATGTAAACCTCTGACTGACACTGTTCAGTAAGAAGTCCCAAAATACATTACGGCAATGTACAAGGGGTATCATTAAATTCAATTCAATTCAATTCAATTCAATTCAATTCAATTCAGTTTATTTATATAGCGCCAATTCACAACACATGTCGTCTCAAGGCACTTCACAAAAGTCAGGTACATGCATTACAATTAATCCAAATCATTGAACAGTGCAGTCAGATTCAGTTATTTATTCAAATTGGAAAAAGTTTTTCTATCTAAGGAAACCCAGCAGATTGCATCCAGTCAGTGACTTGCAGCATTCACTCCTCCTGGATGAGCATGTAGAGACAGTGGACAGTCACTGGCGTTGACTTTCCCAGCAATCCCTCATACTGAGCATGCATGTAGCGACAGTGGAGAGGAAAAAACTCCCTTTTAACAGGAAGAAACCTCTAGCAGAACCAGGCTCAGTGTGAGCGGCCATCTGCCACGACCGACTGGGGGTTAGAGAGAACAGAGCAGAGACACAAAGAGAACAAAGAAGCACTGATCCAGGAGTCCTTTCTATGGGAAGGAAAAGTTAAATGTTAATGGATGTAGCTCCTTTAGTCGTTTCACCCAGAAAGAAAGAACAGATAAACTCTGAGCCAGTTTTCAAGGTTAGAGTCTGAAAGAGAGCACATAGAGTTAGTTACAGTAAAAGCTCCGTCAGTAGCTATGTCTAGGAGAGAGAAAGGGTTAAACACTGAAAGACAGGGCCATGTGGATCATCGTTAGAGGGTGAGCACCAAGTTGTTGCCAGCAGAAGCTCGGACGATGCCCCTCTCCAGACAGTTGTCACAGGTAGACACAGAGTCAGGGCCCGTGTAGCTTCTAGGAAGAGAGAAGAGAGAGAACAAAGTTAAAAGCTGAAATAACAGCAAATAATACAAAATTGAAGAGTAGTGTGAGAAAGTAGCGAAGAGGGTGAAAGTGGTCATTATGTCCTCCAGCAGCCTAAGCCTATAGCAGCATAACTACAGAGATAGCTCAGGATAACCTAAGCCACTCTAACTATAAGCTTTATCAAAAAGGAAAGTTTTAAGCCTAGCCTTAAAAGTAGACAGGGTAAAAAAAAGATAACTTGAATATCAAAATTATTTATACAAAAATGATTTCAATGATCAATGGAAAAAGCCTTTAATGACATTACAGCAATCAAACCCTTCTTACAAGTTCTTTTTGCATGAGATCCTCTCTTTCTCATGTCCTGTTACCTTTTAAAATCCAAAAGTCCTGCCAAATAGGTCTTATTTATTTCCTTAATAGTTATCCTGTGTCTCAGAGTAGTTTTTAAAAGATAAAACCAATTGTGTTAAAGAAGCAGAACAAAAATAACTCAATAAAACTCATAATACCTAAATATCCATTTTTTATTTTTTTTGCAAAAGTAGTGGTTAGTGTGAGTTTAACAAATGCAAAACATGATGGTTTCTTTGTATTTACATTACAAGCTGATCAAGACATTAGGCTTAGCCAGCAACAGCTAAAGAAAGTTGCCACATATGTAAATATACACAGTGTGCCGACCAATATTGTGGGATTTAGCATAAGCAAGATTAGTTAAATGGACTTAAGTAAGAGCAGGTAAGTGTTGATATCTAAATATTTGTCCCCTAATTATGTACTCATTCATTTTTTATTATTTGAAAAGTTTGCCATGTGAAAAGTTATGCTATCACATAACACATCTTTTCAAACATACAAGCACCAAGACTAGAGGGCATTATAAATAATGGTCAATAACTAGAATAATAAAACATTTTCATTAGCTGAAGAATGCAGAGGCTGATTAGTTTCAAAAGTGATACTTTCAAATTCCCAAGCTGATTACAGCTTCCTTAAGCCCACTGTCACATGCATACTTGTGTTAAAGACTATTACGTTTTAAAACTGTTATTCAAATGAACTAACATATGAGTGTATGAGAGTCTTAATGACTGCAGGGTTATAGGTCATGCTGAAAACATCATTTATGATTACAGAACTTGGCAATATTTGCCCTTTTTACTTCCTCTTACAAAGACTATTCTTTGTTTTTGAGAAAAAAGAAAGGACAACGTATTTTGTTTTATATGTGGTTATTCAGAAGTCAACATCTTTGGGGAAGTACAGGTTGGAAGTGTACATCTGATGAACAGCAGAAGGGAGGTTTCTCTGAAGTAATGTAGAACTTCTATCTCTAAGGTTAAATGTGATTTAAAAGCAAGTACTATTAATTTGACTTATTAAGCAAATAATTTGGCTAACATTTATATAACAATTTAGGAAAGCATTGAAAGTTGATCCTTAAATATGGTTTAAAATTAAGTAAATAAATAAAACCAGATGTTGAATTCACAGTAAAAGTTTTGAATCAAAAGGGACACACAAACTTCAGTGACTTGACAGGAGTGTATGCTCCACAAAACCTTCATAATATTCTCATGTTTTGACCCACATACCACGTTTTTCAGTATGCCAACAAATAATGAGAGACTAAGCAGAGTGACAGCAGCTTTAATATGTTCTGGTTTGATTTATAAACAGAATAAGATGTTGTTTTATCTGTATTGAGATAGACCTAAGTATTGTGAACATATAAATCTGCTAAAGTGGGAAAGACATTTTTTAGACTATTTAAAATCACCGTGTAAAAACAAGATAAATATTTGGTCCCTCTTTATACCCTTATTGCAACATCTGACAATTTGAAACAAACCGTTTTCTGTTCAAATGTTCAGCCAGTACCCCAACTACACAGAGGTCGGACTGAAATTATTACCATATATTAACCATCAATGAAAATACAATTGTATGATGGTATTCTAACAAAGGTTGAACACAGACACTCAGACATACAAACACAAGTTGATGTTAGTTGCCTAATTAGTTGGACTATCTGCTGCGGTAGGGACTCTGCAGTATGCAGATTAACAGAGATGCTACTTGACGTTTTTACCAAAAGGTAGCCTTATTAAGAGTGATATAGGGTACTACTTTAATTTCTATACCAAGAATGTCTGTGTTTTTCATGATGGAAATATTTCCAAACAGCTCAATTTGTCATTGTTGTACAGCAAAACGTTTAGGAGAAACAACGTTGTGTTTCTCCTTGCTTCATAGGTACAAAATGGCAACCCCTTTCGGCACTTTCTTTGGCATTACATTAAAATCAATTTAAATCTAAGGAAAGGAGTGACAGTAACTTTCTGCAGTTTTGAAAACTTAAGGTTTTAATAGTTTGATATAACTTTGTACAGATTATAATTAGGTCTAACCGCAATAAAAAATCCATGAGCTAAAAGAGTAAAGGCAGATGAAACATATCTTATACCATTGAGTTGAATGTTAATGTTTAGTTTCCTACTCTTATTTTCTTTAGGAGGTCCTTTGGGGCTTCAGCACCACCCTTCCTTGACTACCTAAAAGATATTCTTCGTCGATATCCTGATGGTGGACAAATTTTGAAGGTGCGTATGGTGTTCACATTATGATTAAAACAATGTCTATTTATTACCAGAACAGGCTGCCAGGCAAGCCAAAAACTTGCCTTTTTCCATGACGTCTGACACTGAAAGAGCATATTCAGATCTTCCTCAGAGATTTTTAGTACAGGCAGGGGGTCTGAGGAGAAGAGGGTGGTTGGTGCATGTGGAGCTTTATGTCAGAGTGAGATGTGGAGTGAGTTGGTGGGAGGCTGCTTTTCAAACCTGTAGTAGAAGCTGTTAAGGTCCTCTGCCAGATAAGGATTCTGCTCGGGGTGGGGAGATGGGCTCCTGTAGGCAAGTTTATTTATATAGCACATTTCAGCAGCACGACAATTCAAAGTGCTGTACATGAAAAAAAGCGAATGAGACATAAGAGGAAAAGTACATTACAGTGGCATAAAGGTAATTAAACAATTGATGAAAACAAATAATTAAAGATAGTAAAATTAATAATTAAAATGATAAGATGAGAATAAAAAAGATAAAAAATTAAAAATTAATGATAAAATTATTGATAAGAAAATGAAAGGAAAGTTGGACTGAAAACTTAACTAATAATGTTTAGATGGCACAGTCAAAGGCCACTCTAAACAAATAGGATTTTAATCTTGATTTAAAGCAATTTTGGGTTTCAGCGCTTTTACAGTTTTCTGGGAGTTTATTCCAGATTAGTGGAGCATAAGAACTGGGTAAGCAGAGTAGATTTGAGCCAGAAGACCTGAGACGTCTCGGTGGTTGATACACTGACAACAAGTCTGTAATGTGTTTTGGTGCTAAGCAATTAAGAGTAAATCTGGTTAAAGGTTTCAGCAGCACCGCCCTTAAAGATGCGTTTTCTTATAATGTCGCTTCGGCTAATTGAGTCATTGGAGATGATGCTTTCAAAAATAACAGAAAAGTGGTCAGATAGGGCAACATCAGTTACAGACACCCTGGAAATGTTTAGACCCTTAGTGATGATCAAGTCCAAAATATGTCCCTGTTTGAGCCTTTGCTGTTTAACATGTTGAGTCAAACCAAAATTTCTAAGAGTGTCACATAGATCTATTGCACTTCTGTCTTCAGGATTGTCCATGTGAATGTTGAAGTCTCCCACAATAATTAAACAGTCATAATCAACATATATCACAGCTAAGAGCTCATTAAAATCACTGAAAAATGTTGTTTTGGACTCAGGAGGCCTGTAAATATTCAAGAACATGGTTTGGACCAGGCTCTTTACCTTGAGAGCTATATATTCAAAAGAGTCAAATTAGCCCAGAAATACCTTTTTACACTTTAGTGAATCTTTAAACAAAGTGGTCCCACTTCACCTTTTTTGTAGTTTGGAGGCGTCGACTCTTTCAGAATGGGAGCTTAGTTAAATTCATGTGACCATGTTTCTGTTAAAAACATAACATCAAGATTATGGTCACTAATTAAGTCATTAATTAAAAAGGATTTTCCTGACAGAGATCTTATGTTCAATAATGCCAATTTATATGACATAGTGTCTGATATTAACTCTGTGTCTGGTTGTACCTGACAGTTTATGGCTTTTAAGTTTGATCGTTTATTACTGTCTCTTATCGTTTAGCTTTTTTCTTTCTGCCACGTATAAGCACAGAGATTTTACAACTCTCTCCCATCAGGGGCCTAGGTTTTTCAGGGAAATTATCATTTATGATAGAGTTACCACTGTGGCCCAGACTGAATCACAGAGAAGTGATTTGAAGGAGACAGATTAGGAGGTGGTGGGGCTTGTTCAAACAGAAACTATCATGCTTGAAAAGGTGTCTTTTTTCCCAAAAAATATTAAAGTTGTCGACGAAGTTCACAGATGTAGTACATGCTTTTTTCAACCATTTATTAATCATCAGAAGTCTCGAAAGAATCTCATCTCCACAGAAGATCGGACACCACATTACTGGTATCAATCATAACTTCTGTGTTTTTCTTGTTGCAGACGTTTTTAATTCCATTCACAGCTGTGTTGCCCACTATTAGGCTCCTTGGCCCGGTGGGGTGCTCTTTCTCTGGCAGCTTAAGAGAAGACTGTTTAGAATGATGATTGTTGTTATACCTTTGATTGTTCTTAGAAGATGGATAATTTTCCTGGTTTTCATTCTGTGGGCAAATCTGTTTTGGAGGGGAATTCCATTTTTTACAGCTGGCTCACTCCTATCAGCTGTTGTGACCACAGCTCGCTGTCGAAGTCTCCTTTTCCCAGGGGAAACTTGGTAATTTCTCTGTAATTCTGGCCATTCTGATTAATTTAATTGCAGAGATCTTCCAGTGAGTCGTCTTCCTTGATTTTCTGGCCTTGCGCCTAAAACATGCCGGGGGGGGGCTGCCGGTGGGTTTATTCTCTGCGTTCTGTTTGCCGGCTGAGTCGTTGAGCTGGCTGTCACTGTTTGGGATCACTATCACGACCAGAGACAGAGAACCCAAATTCAGCCAAACACAAAGTGATAAGTAAAAAGGTTTATTCAGAAACTCAGGATCAGAGAGCAGAAGAACAGCAGTCAGCTTCCAGGAACCACTTCTCAGTCTGGTGATGAGGCACAGAATCCAGAGGAGGAAGAGATCCAGACAGTTAATGAGGAAGCGTCCAACAGACTGAAGTCGGATTGCCGACTGATCCAAATCCTCCGGGGAACCAGCTGACGCTGTGACAGGAACACAGAGAGCTGTGATTGTCCTCTTGACAATAAATCCAGGCAGACTAGAGAGCCAGGCGGGCTCAGGCTGAATAAACCAGTGGCTAGGCTGAGACGTAAATCCAGGGACAGAAACAAGGTCGAATTCCAGGGCTAGAGGCGTCAGACAAGGGGCAGGCAGAGACATAAACCAGAGGCAGAAAACAGAGTCGAAATCCAAAATCCAATCCGTCAGACAAGGAACAAGCAAGAGGGAATAATCCGTAAGGCAAAGGCAAGGTCATGGAACGAGATCAGTCAGGAAGGAACGCTGGATAACTACTCACAAATGTTTTCGAAAATCTGGCACCGTCTGCCTGCCGTCATTCCACACACCTGTGGCATGACGGTGATTGCGCAGCAGCGCAGCAGCAGACAGCTGAAGCAGATGAGTTAATTGCATAACAATCACAGAGTTAAATTATCGCTGTACCCCATATTAATCCCAACATTCACTTCTAGTCGATGGATTTTCATCCCCAAAACAGCCAATTTCAGTAAAAGTTTGCCGTAGTCCTCTGTGGTGAAGGAAGGCATCTTGTGCTGATTAGCTGGCGTCAACTTGTCCTTCTTTCGGATTTGAATCGAAATCCTTTAGAAAAAAAAGTAGTAGTAGTTTCAGTCCAACTTTTCTGTAATTTTGGCTAAGAGATAAAAAGTTAAGAGTAAAAGAATGCAAGCAGGTAGAGAGAGCGGGAAAGAAAAGCGTCTGAGCAGGCAGAGAGGCAGAAGTGATGGTGCCGTTTTTCAGACCAATCCAAACAGATGTCAGGTCATCTGCTGAGAAGCTGTTTTTTTAAGTTCTTGCTGTAGTTTCCGTTAGCTACCCTGATCTCTTTGGTCAGTTTATTCCTGGCCTGCTTTTACAGGTGCCTGGTCCCCTCTGTAAAACTCTGCCATGCTCCAACGCAGCTTCCTCAGATAAGATACAATATTCTGTCATTTTCAGAAGAAGTCTGAAATTTGTCTTGCATTACAGCACTATTGTTTACAGACGTGGTACGGGTTAGAGGCGATGTTATTAGCTAATCTTACCGTGTTATTATGGTAAGAAGATTCATAAAGTATATGTCAGATAATCCCTGTCCACTCCTTCACTTTGACTACACTATGCAGGGTTTAGAGGTTTTTTTAAGAACTTAAGATGTCCTCAGTCAACATTTTAAACTTTTGCTGTCAAGTCTAAACAGTAAAAACGTTCCAAGGTGTGAAATAAATCACAACATGATGAGCGAGGCTCAGTTTAGCGAGTCAGTAAGGAGAACGTGAGGCTGATGTCTCATACACAATTTCAAGTCAAGTCTTGACTCTTTAGTGTACAAGCCCAAGTTACTTTCTTTTCCAATAAACCTAGAGACACAGTACAAGATTTTTTGCCTCATTATAACCCAGATTCGCAATTGGGTAAAATCTCCATCAGTGTGCAGTAGTTGTGGTCAGTCGGCAGGATGTGTCATCACAAAATCTGTTAGCGTTAGATGGGGTGAAGACTGGTGTCTGGGGCGTGGTGTAGCAGTAGAGCACGCAACCCATTTACAGAGTCTTCAGTCCACGACACAACTGTCCCGGGTTCAAATCCTGAGCCCAGAGACCTGTGCTTCATGTCTTCCCCCTCTCTCCACCCGACTTCCTGTCTGGTTACTTTTGAAAAATACCAAAAATAAAGGCCAACAGCAAAGCAATGAATAAAAGACTGAGTCTGCATGCATGAGAGTGGAATCAACCTAACCCATTGAATTTTAAACATAATTATTATTATTTTTTTTTTTGCCAGATTTGGACACAGTCAGCTAGTGTGAACTGATAACTGACCCAACTACAAATGCGTGTTGTTGAGAGCCAGTGAAAAAGAGAAGCTGGGGCACGACATCGGCAGCCAACCAACTTTTTATTTAATTTTATTTGTATCTACACAACATCATAAACATAAACACAACACAACATTGGGCATAAGACAAACAGAAATAAAAACAAAAGAGAGAAACTTCATATCTCGAACATAAAGATAAAAGGACGTTTCAGAATAAAACCTTTTCCAAATTGATTAAAATAATTGATCATAAATTCTAAACGTTTACTTACACAATCCAGCCTAAACAATATATTGTTATTTGTTAAGATACAAATATTAAAATATTTCCAAAAACTCACAACATAAGTATAATAAAGAATACAGTTTTCAACACTATTCAAATCATATTCACTTGCAGGGCCAGTTCTAGGCATTCATAAATGAAGGGTCAGGCAGAAATGTGAAGGGGGCATCATCAGGCGTACACATTATGCTCCAGCATGTTTATTGTTGTTGTTGTAGTGCTGTGCATTTGACCAGACTGGACTTGTTTCCTCCAAGTTGGGCTTCTTTTGAACACATTGGGCTGAAAATAAAATAGGTTTTGGCGGGTTGTAAAAATTTGGGCTGCTTTCACAACATTTGGAGGGTTTTTAGAAATTATACATGGGAAAATTCTATCAAAGTAGTTGTCATTATGTGGCAGAAAGGTAAAAGCCGACACATCTCAAAATCTCAAAATGTTGTGTCTTTTTACTCATATCAATAGCTTATTTATTTTAAAAAAGAGAATCTGTCGAACTTGACATCATCAATCAGTGATGGTCATTGGTTAATCGACTGTCACTATGAAATTATATTGGCCAATACAGCGTCAATTCGTCTTGGGAATGACATATACAAGTCCTGCACAGTGGTCAGAGGGATTTTAAGCCATTCTTCTTGCAGGATAGTGGCCAGGTCACTACGTGATACTGGTGGAGGAAAACGTTTCCTGACTCGTTCCTCCAAAACACCCCAAAGTGGCTCAATAATATTTAGATCTGGTGACTGTGCAGGCCATGGGAGATGTTCAACTTCACTTTCATGTTCATCAAACCAATCTTTAGCCAGTCTTGCTGTGTGTATTGGTGCATTGTCATCCTGATACATGGCACCACCTTCAGGATACAATGTTTGAACCATTGGATGCACATGGTCCTCAAGAATGGGTTCGGTAGTCCTTGGCAGTGACGCCCCCATCTAGCACAAGTATTGGGCCAAGGGAATGCCATGATATGGCAGCCAAACCATCACTGATCCACCCCCATGCTTCACTCTGGGCATGCAACAGTCTGGATGGTACGCTTCTTTGGGGCTTCTCCACACCTTAACTCTCCCGGATGTGGGGAAAACAGTAAAGGTGGACTCATCAGAGAACAATACATGTTTCATATTGTCCACAGCCCAAGATTTGCGCTCCTTGCACCATTGAAACCGACATTTGGCATTGGCATGAGTGACCAAAGGTTTGGCTATAGCAGCCCGGCTTCACACTCTGCTCTTACTGGTGCAATGTGCAATCAATGAAGACTGGCTACCAGGCTGGTCCAATTTAGCCATGAAACCTCCCACACTAAAATGACAGGTGTTTCAGTTTCATTGTCCAACCCCTGTAACTCACCACACTTTTATGTAGGTCAACTTAAGCCCTGCCTTTAATTTCAAATCACAAACCTACTTTAGGAAGTTAATTTTAAAATTGGGTCTATTACTGTGCTAGTAAAATCAAACAGACAGCTAACATTTATTCATCATTTTTTGTTTGCTACTCTTTATCATAGAGCATTATATTTAGCCTTCGACATATATTAATTAGTCTGTAATGTTAACTACCTATCAAAATGATGCCTCAACTGTTGAAGTAGAAATGCTTGCATGAAACAAGGTCATTTAGTAAAAGTGACTTACTGATACATAACAGAGTTTTGGCCAGCATGCTGTAATTATAAAATACTGTATGTTTGTTTCTATTATCATCTATTATTGTTGTGAGAATTAGGCTACTAGACATTCAGAAAAATGTTTGTGGCCTCCGTTTTCTTTTCTTCTTCAGACTTTTAACATCAAAATTAATTAAGTGAAATTAGTGAAATGGTCTAATTTGTGTGTTTGGTTGTATATCTCCCTCTTTCTCTCTTCAATAAACCTGACAAACATCAGTCAAAATCTGGACAAGACCTTTGAAATCACTGATTTTATGAGTACAAAACCTGTAGGCAATGCGTTATGCAGTCATGCATGGATGCTGATGGGAAGAAAATGCAGGCGTTTTTCAGCAGTTGTCGCGCCAAAACGCCCTCCTCTCCTGCCCTTTTTTAAAGAAACATCGGGCCAGAAGCCGCGTAACGTTTTCAGCAGGCCTTTAATATTAAGCATACGCGGGTTTTGTGTGACACAGCGTACGCGGTCGTAAAAATTGAGCTTTGTGCTGACATGTCCGGCGGGTGGAGACAAGTACACTCGACTATGATTTGCCCTTAAGTGTAGGAGGAGGAGGGAGAGGCAAGGCGGGGGCTTGTGTTTGTGTGATTGAAAATTAATTTGAGGGGGCCAGGCATTTGTTTCAGCGGGCATTGCTCCCCCCTTGCCTCATTGAATTTATTTTAAATTGCATCGCTTTCTTTTTATGGGGGAGAGTAGCTTATATTACCGGCACCTACTGATTTGTTTGTTCCCTCAAAATGTCTAGCGAGAGTTTGATGCATTCAGTTGCCTTTAGTTGGTTTATTTGGTTAATTTAGTTTAGTTGGTTAATTAGATTTTTCACATGCTTTTTCTTGTGTAAACTAGCCTATTAGGGATGGGTACCGAATTTGGTATTTTTATAGGTACCGACCGAATTCCGTCGCTCCTACCAAGTACCCATTCACATAAAATCAAACGGTACCATGTTTCAGTACCTAAATGCATCATCGTGACGCTGAGGAAGTGGAAGAGTGGGTGATTTTCCATGCTGGACATGAACACAGTATTGCACGCACACAAGCGTAATGACATCAGTGGTACAGTCAAAAAGCAGGGCTGATAGAAAGACCTCGAAAGTATGGCTCCACTTTTCTAAATGCAATGCAGATTATGCTCGCTGCAATATTGGTGACGTGAAGTGCAAGGCCAGCGGCGGGAATACTTTTAATCTGAGGAAGCACCTGGTTAAGCACAGGTCTTTGGGTTTACGGCTACAAAGCCTGCAATCAGCACGGTTAGCACACCTTCATCTGTTAGCGACTCGTCTTCTACAAACAGCAACATGGGAGAAGAAATGTTTGAAACAACTGAGATGTTACAATACAAAAAGCTGGATGTTGTTTTGATACATTCATAATTATATTTGAGATTTTATTATTAAACAAATTAATAATTATTACCATATAAACACACACAAAAGTACCGAAAACTGGTGCAGTTGAGTACCAATACTGATTCCCAGGTACCGAGCATCAGTACCGTATCGGTTCAAATGTGAAAAGTACCCATCCCTATAGTCTATCGATTCCTCATTTTCAATGTACAACTGTATGAAGATTTTTCTTGCTAGACTTGCCTGGATTTTAATAATTCTATTTTTTATTTTGAAACAGGAACTGATTCAAAATGCTGATGATGCTCAGGCAACAGAGGTGATTTTCATCCATGATGAGAGGAGCTATGGTACTGAGAGTCTTTGGAGTTCCAATCTTGGACAATACCAAGGTATATATGCTCATTTGAAAATAGTTAATTGTGATAAGTTGAGAAAACCATTAAACAACCTTTTAAGACTTTAAACAAAGATTACTGTTTTGGAATATAAGTTCCCTGCCTTTTCTATTACAACAGGCATAAATCGATGCCAACCAGACTTCTGCTCAGTTTTACTGAAAACGTCAACACCTATCCAGGAGTCTTTGTCGATTCACGAGGCCCACAGTTAAACAGCTTCCAGAATTGAGCACTCCAGGTTACTCCATATTTGACAAAAACTCCTGGATAGGTGCAGAAAACTTTTCAGAAAAACCAAGCAGAATTCCAGTTCCTTTCGATTTAAGCCTGTTGTAGTTGCCATGCCTTAGGTGACAGAGAATATGCACAGGCATCTTTTTCCCATTTTTCCACGTTATTTAAAAGACACAAATATACTGTTTACAATTACTGAAGCCTGTATTATGATGAACAAATAACTATTTTTTATAATATTGCACAGTATAAGTACAGCCATTTTACACCAAACCCTTTTATACTCTCATGCATGTTTAATCTATATTCACAACATAGATAAGTGGTTTAATTGTCCACAATTCGAGCTGAAATTTCAGAATAAGCACTAAGAATTAATAATTATTGCCACACCCTTTTATTAATTCATTTATTAATTAATATATTTTCTCTGCATAGGTCCTGCTCTTTATGCCTACAACAATGCAGTGTTTACTGATGAAGACTGGGAAAGAATTCAAAAGGCTGGAAGAAGTGGCAAGATCAACGACCCGAACAAAATCGGGAGATTTGGCATTGGCTTCAACTCTGTTTATCACATTACAGGTGAAATGTATTCATGAGTTTACTTAATAATCCTAATTAAGATGTAATTTTTGAGATCAATAGAAATAGAATTTATTGGAAGCCATGTTTTTCATTATATCAACAGATGTGCCCAGTATTTTCAGCTCAGGACATCTCGGATTGATGGACCCTCAAGAAGAAATATTTGGCGATAAGGGTTTTTGGTGGTTTTTGATTGAACCTGAAGACCAACACACTCTGATGACGATGCATGACCAGTTCCAACCCTACAGAGACCTAGTTTCACTTGTGGGCAAACAAGAATGGTGTAAAATCATAAAGAATCAGTACTTCTCTGGGACACTTTTCAGGTTCCCGTTACGCAACAAGGCATCAGAGATTTCAGACAATCTGTATGATTCAGATAAAATGGCTGAGCTTTTTGATAGCTTCATTGCAGATGCAGATTTAAGCCTCCTCTTTTTGAAAAATGTGAGCTCTGTGTCCTTGATCCATATTAGTGAGGATGGCACTGTTAACACCAGGCTTGAAGTCAAATCCTCAGAACCAACAAAAGTTCTTCTGAAGAAAGAAGATGACATTGAAGGTTTGACAAGATTCAAAGGCATCACCCTAAATTCAGAAGAGCAGAAAGAAACAAAATGGCTTGTAACAACATGCACTATGAAAGAGAGCAAAATGCCAAAGCTTGATCTTCTTGCCAAAAAGTTGAGTTTTTTACCCAGAGTTGACCTGGCATTCCCCCTTGATGAGCAGAGAGACTGTTGTCAGGGCCGACTGAGCTGCTTTCTCCCTCTCCCAAACAATGAATCCAACAAGACCGGTCTCCCAGTTTATGTCAATGCCTGCTTTGGTCTTACAGACAACAGAAGACACATCAAGTGGCAAGAAGAAGATCAGAAACATGACGAACATGCTTTGTGGAATGAATTGCTAGTGAAAGAGGTTCTTCCACAAGCATACGTGATGCTCATTCAAGATGCCATCCAACTTTGTCAACAATCTGCTTTTCCTGTGTCTTCTTTGTACAACCTGTGGCCTGATGTTACTCAAATGCAGCACAAAGACAAATGGCTCAATATTGCTGTGGAGGTTTTTCATCACTTATTCAATGAGAACATGGCTGTTCTCACTCTTGCCAGAGATGAAACACAGTTTATCCCTCTATCAGAAGCTGTGATACCCTGTAACGGTCCAACAAAATCTGAGACATTATCTGCCATTAAAAGGACTTTGGTTTCCTGTGGAGAAAATCTTGTGAGTTTGCCAGCTACTGTAGTTAGGGCCATCGAGGCCTATGCACACACTTACCCAAAACATGTGACCCCCAGCTTTCTCAGAGAGGTTCTCCACAGGTCTGGTGTTCATAACATCAGTAAAGAAGACAAACTCTGTATTTTGGAGTACATACTGAGTGATGGAAAATACAGAGAACTGGAGGGTCTTCAGCTTCTTCCACTCAGTGATGGATCTTTCAGATCTTTCACAAACAAAGAGGAGGATACTGCCTTGATTGACAACAAAGAATTTCCAAGGTAGATCTATGGTTTGTTTGACATCTCTGTTGCTATATTTGTGTTGTTTTTATTAACTGGTTTGGACTGAAAGGCACGCTGCTTCAATAATTAGAACTATTGTTTCACTCTAGAAATGTGTTTTGGTTGAAACTCAGTTGCATTTCTACTATGTGCAGTTTGTATTTTAAGTATATTGCACTTTCCACATTTATTTACAATCTAAATGTGTAAAAAACAATAAAATAAATCCATCTTTTAGTGCAGTAGTATATATATTTTCAAACATTTAGTTTTAGAAAGTCAAACCTTTAATTTGACTGCACTTATTCAGGTGGAAAAAGTCCTATGTTAGAAACAAAAATACCTTTAACATAACTACATGTGCCACACTTATCAGAGTCCCTTCTGTTATTTTTTTGTCCACCCCTTTTACTCATAGCACAGTCCTCTTCTATTTCATGTTGGAGCATACAGAGAGAGATCTTTGACCATTCCTCTTTGCACCGTTCCTCTAGTATGCTCTCTTATCTCAGTTCGCATCAGGTTTCTATTGGATTTAGGTCTGGAGATTGTCTCGATCTGTATTGTTTTTCACGGTTGATATAATTCTATTTCTGCTGGATTGGAATTTTGTTTGTAAGGTATAAAGCTTTGGTCACTAAAACTGCGCTTAGTTTTTGTTACATGGACATCAAGCAGATTAAACAAATGTATCTTTTCTGCAGAATACTGCTGCCAAACTGCAAAAACCTCTTCATCCCCCATGATCTCAGTTCAAGCTGCAGAAATCACCTGAGAGAACTGGCCAAGCTCGGTATGTTAGGTTGACTGAGACTTTATTAAAAAAATGTTGTATTGGCTTTATATTCCACATAAACGGTATTTGTCTTCCTTTTCGTCTAATAATTCTTCAAAATGATTTTATTGTTTATCTGTGTTTCAGAGGTATTCAGAGTCATTAACATCGATAAAAACCATGTGGTGCAATATACAAGAAAGCATCTGCCACAGGACTGGAAGCAGATGAAGAAACGACTTGCTACTTGGGACACCAGCAACAGTCACCATCCACCATTAGATTGGCTTCAGGAATTCTGGAGGTTTCTGAACTCTCATTTCAGTGAGTTAAGTTGTTTTAGGGACATACCTCTGATTCCTGTCAATCCACTGTCTGACAGTCAGCCTGTTACACTGGCAAAACTACAACAGAAGACAACGCTCATTTTTCAGAAACGAGGACACAGCAGTTTGCCTGACAAAATAGCTCAGCTCTTGACCAAAGCTGGCAGCACAGTGGTGAGAGGAAATGTGTGGCTTAAGCATGAGGACCTCGAAACATATGTTCTGAACCCATCTCCAAAGAGTGTCATGAAGGTTTTGATGAATTTAGACTCCCAGCAAATCATCAGAGATGTAAAGTCTTGTTCTCAAACAGCACGACAAGAACTGAAAGACTATTTGTCCAATCTAAATTCTCTCTCAGGTCGAGAGAAAGATTTACTCATAATGCTGCCTCTGTTTCAAACTATGACAGGGTTCTGGGTCGCAGCTCAGTCAAAACAGGCTTTGGTTCTGACGTCTGGTCCGGATGTACTCTCGGGGCTGCCTGTGCCTGATTCAGTTATTCAGTGTGCTACTGAAGCTGATCGCAGACTTTTACAGCTGCTAAAAGTGAATCTTTTGGGCCCAGCTGAAGTAGGCATTATCCTCATTGACAGCATTAAGAAAGGTGCCTGCTGTAGTGAAGAAACTGAGAACATAATGACTTGGATTTTGAAGCATGGTGACATCCTTTTCTCTCAAAACCAGTCTCTAAAATTCAAGTGTAAAGAACTGAGATTCATTAAAGTAAAGGGAGAGCAGAAAAAGGCCTCAGACTTTTATGATCCAAGAATTAAAACCTTTAAAATCATCTTGGAGTCCGACTTTTTCCCACCACCTGTGTACACAGAAACACAACAGATGCTGAAAACCCTGACAGATCTTGGATTGATAAACAAAGAGGCAGATATGACACCTGAGCATTTGTTGCATGCCACAACAATGATTGAAGAACAAAAAGTGAACTCTGAAAGTGAGGCTCTTCAAAGAGCTCAGGTCCTCTTGGAAATGCTGGATTCCTGTGATCTACTGTCAAAGTTTTCTGATGTGCAACTTCATCGTCTAAAGATGATTAAATGGGTCCCATGTAATCAACCTGCTACTGGAAAGCAAGAGATCTTTGATAAATCTACAAAAAGCTGTTTCTACAGTCCTGAGGAAATAAGACACACCATGTATGAGGACATTGTTGGAGAGGTGATGCCTGTGATGGGGAAGCTCAGTGACAGAGTTAACACCAAGCTTGGCCTCAAACGCCTGCCTCCACCTGAGAAAGTGACTGAAAATTTTGTCAGTGCTAAAATAAAACCATAGGGGGAACATGGATGATCCTGATACCAATGTGAATTTTAAAGGAAGTCTACATAGCTTTTTACAGCCACATGCAAAAAACATCTCTGGATTTGAAGAGTTGATAAACGTGGGGGCCAAACTGGCTAGGGGGGCCCAGAACCATTTTGTTTCCCCCTCGTGACTTGGTTCTCAACTACCCCCCGGATCGGGGGAATCTGAGCTCTTACATCGGGAAGGGGTGCCAAAATGAATTTTCTGCCATACAAGAAGCTTCTTCACCAGTTTGGGTCTCAGGGGGAATCTTTCAAATGAAGAAATTGTTGGTATTCTTCATTCTTTTCAGGAGAACATCGCAGAAAAGCCCAGCCTTTTGCAAGTCCGGCTGAGGAAAAAGTGTCCATAGAAATTCTCAACTGGTTGTGGAAAAAAAAGCAAACATTTTCCGGGGTGCCCATCCCAGTTCCCTTTGTTTTACAGAAGATGAACAATTCCCCCTTTTAAACCACAATCAGAAGCACTCCTCTGCGATTTAAACAAAAAAAAACTAAAAGATTTCATTTCAGCGAGGAAAAAATTATCTTCTACATGAAAAAATCCCCAAATTTGAAACAGCTGAAGGGGTTAAACAAAGGTTTTTTAAGTAAACTACATCCTTGCTCCAGAGTTAATAGGCATTGAACAGTGTGGACAATCTGAGCCAATAACTACGAGGATTAAAACATCCTTAAGGAGTATGATGAAGAGGGTAACATCTTCAAAAAGCTCATTCAGAATTGCAGAGGATGCTGGAGCTTGGTTCCCCTGAAAAATTATGGTGGATTTCAGAGAACAACAAAGATCCTCCTGAAAGTCTTATTGATCCTGACATGGCCCCTTTGTCAGGGACCATGCCTTTGGGCCTTTAAATAATAAACAGTTCACAGATGACGATTGGGAAAATTTTATAGTCCAAGTTGGCTCAGGCTCAAAGGAAAAAAAAATGGAAAAGTTTGAAAGTTTGGACTAATTTTTCAATACTGTTTATCATGTGACAAAATTTCCCTCCATCCTGAGCGGTAACAAACTTCTCATACTTGATCCGAACTTGACTCACCTGAAAAGCATATGGGAGCAAAAGAAAAAATCCTGGAATTAAAAACTCCCCTCTCTCAGAGAGACTTTTCCATTGCTTTGGCGGGTCTATTGGGACCATATGAAGGGGAAATTTTTGATTTAAATTTTTTCCCAGAAATGGCCTCCAGAACCTTATGATGGAAACCCTAATCAACTACCTTTTTCCGTATTGAAGGAGAGGCTCTGAAATCAGAAAAAAGCAAAAAGGTATACCCAAAAACCAAGATATTTGGGCTTGTATGAGAACTTTATAAAGAATTCACCCATAGCGGGGGTTTTTTTCTCAAGAACATCATATAATGTCCCTGCAGCTTGTCTCAAAAAATGTATCAACACTAAAAATAGATGGTGGAAACCATCCTTTCCATTTCAAAAAAAGGGGTGAAAAATAAATTAAGGGTTAAAACATAGTATCCAAACAATGCCAAGCTGAGAAAGGTCTGTGGAAACATAAATTTTTCAATGCATAAAGATCATTGACAGCAGCACATTTGGGATTGTCCAAAATTTTTAAAGGGCCCAAAATTTCTGGTAAAACTGACCCCAGTCTTTTGGCTCATTTTACAACGTTTTTAATTGGGGCAAAACCGGTAGGGGCTATGGAAATGGTTCTTCAGGCAGAGGGGAAAAATCTGTTTTTCCCCTTTGCCTATTTTGGCGGGGTGGGCCCTTGCCTTTGCAAAAAAGATGCAGAAAACTGGGAAAAATTCTCCCCCCCCCAACAGATTTTGTCGGAACAGGCCATTTTGGCTTCCTTTCCCCTTTCCATTTCAAACTTTGGCCCTTCCTGTAAAATAAAAGGTACTTTTGCTGTGAAGAGCAACAAAAAAGGTCTGTGGAAAGGGGGAGGGTTTAAACCTGATGGAACAAGGCTCTTCTAGAGGAAACCCTTTTGGTGACTGCATATGTTACTTTTTTGGCACTTTTGGGCCCTAAAAAAATTTTCTGAAAACCAGGGACTTGAGGCTTACTGTTTTCACACCTTTTGGCCTGAGAGGCCCAAAAGTGAGTGATTGCTTTAAAAAGCCCTTTGTGGATGAGTTTTTACTCTAACCCTTGCTCAGTCCCCCTGGCCCAACCTCTTTTCTGAAAAGGGAACAATGGTTCTCAATGAAACAAAGCTATCTTTCTACATGAGAGCATTGCAGAAAATAAAGAAATCAGTGAAATCACAGCTCAAGTTGGTAAAAAATAATTAAAAACACAAACTGTATTGTTTCACTTCCAAAAGGGGTAAGAAATAACTTCAAACAGGCTGGCCTTTGGGAAAAAAGGGAAAATTTACAAAGGCAAAACATGGACCTGGAAAGTTTTATCAAAGTTTTTTCAAACCACCTTGGTACCATGGACCCTATTAGCAGGGGACACACTTGTGCTTCATGCTGTTGACCCCCAACCTCGAAAAAAATTGACCATCTGCTGGCGTGTTATCCTTTGCCTACCCACAACAGATGGACAACTCCCGTACATCAGGAAATTTTCAATCCCCTGGAAGAGTGGCCTTTTTTTTTTTGAGCCAGAGGAAGGACGCTTACTAGGTGGAACCCCAAAAGGACTTCTGGTTTCACCCAAAGGATTCAGCGCTTTTTTGGATCTTGGAATGGGGCGGTGGTCATCTTTCACTGGAGGACCCTACACATAAAACATGCACGATAACTGAGACTTGCAGTGTTGTATAAAAAAAGCATATGAAAGGTAACGTGCCTTCTTTAAAATTTATGAAGAACCACTTGGATTTCAAAAAATTCCCCCACTGGGGAAAACTTTGAGAATGATCCCCTTTTCCCCCAGTTTTCCCCTTGTGAACATAAAGATGGAAAGGGAATCACAAAGCTTCAAAAAACCCCGCAAATTTTTTAAATCAGATCCCCTCTGCTTTTGTTAACATGATTCATCCTGTGCTGGATCACACTGGGGCCCAAAAATACACAACGCAGATCCTGTCTTAAAACTTTGGGGGTTCACAACAGTCCAGAGCCAGAGGACGGCCTTCAACGCTACAAAAAGTCTGAAGCATTCACAGTCAACTGAAACATCTATGCTTCTTAAAATGACATATGAGTGCTAAAAGTTTCTAGATCAGTGGATCAGTGGATGTGGGATACCACTTTCATTTCACAGCAAGCCAATTCATTCCCCCCTTCATCCTCATTGGCAACACATTCGTTCCAATGTCAGCTGTGTGGGGGGTGAAAATGAGCAGTTTTAAGCTAAAAACCCTTATCTCCATGTACTTCCCCACGTGCCTTCCGCTAGTTTTCCAGAAATCTGTGGGGAGACTGTGGTCGGTGTTTTTTTGGAAAAAAATTCTCCCCCCACAAATTTTCTCTCTGTGCTTCGAGAACTTCACTCCCCAACATGAAAAAAAGCACTGCCAGAAAGTGATCTATCGATTTGCCTCACAATTTTAAAACCAAAGGGATATTTGGGCAAAACAAAAAACCCAACTGAAGACTGTTTTTTATAAAAAGGGGCTGGATTTTACAGCCTGCTAAAGAGCTGTTTTAACAATGACAGTCCATGGATGCCGGTTGCTGCAGGTATCACATTGTGTCATGAAAAAATCCCCGTCCTATGGCTAAACCACCTTTGGAATCAAAAAAAACCCCGGCCATTATACCTCTAGAAAAAACTCATTTACAACTTTTCACCATTTTCATTTCATTTTGAACAGCAGGGAAAAACCCAACTGTTCGTATTAAAAACATAATTTTTACTTTCATCAAAGAAGGACATCCTTTAAAGAGCTGATCCAAAATGCTGATGTTTCCCGGAAGCAACAGAAATTCATTTCATTTGGGGCCAAAGGGGCAACATGGCGAAGAAAAAAAAATTTGGGGGAAAAGATGGGGAAAAATCTGCGGTGTCCAGCCCTCCCGTGTGGGTTTAACAACAAAGTGTTTTCTGATGATGACTTGAAAAGGGTTCAGGCCTGGGGGAAAAGGGGAAAACAAAACTTGCAAGGAAAGGATAGTAAAAAGGGAGTTGGGGGGGTTTTTTTCAACTCTGTTTACCACCTGACTGACTGTCCTTCCATCCTCACAGGAGATACATTTCTTTGTATTTCTGATCCCAATCAGAAATACATTGAAAGTCATTCAGACAGCCCTCCAGCAGGCATTGGATACAAACTAGCTAAAGGTGTCAAGGAGATGTACATTGATGTCTACAACTCCTTTCTTCCGGACCATTTCACTCTTGAAGAAGGCACCATGTTCAGATTACCTCTGAGGACAAATATGGCAGCAAACAGCTCAAAAATATCTCAGCATGAAGTCACTAAGGATGACATGGATGAACTGTTCTCTGCCCTGTCTGAAGATCCAGAAGGACTAATTCTGTTCCTGAAAAACATCTGCCAGATAAAAGTTCTTGAAATTGATAACATTTCCAGAAAGCTTAAGACTATCCTAGTTGTTGAACGAACTCTGCAACAAGAAAGCAGGGTAAAAAAGGATGTCTTTGCAAAACAACTAAAAAATGCACTGCAGTCTGAGAACCCAATAACCCCATGCAAGACCTTCTATGAAATTTCAATTTCTACCTCAGGTAAAAGACAAAGTGAATGGATTATTGCTGAACAGTTTGGGTCATTAAAAAACAATGATGAACTAAAACTAGCGAACAAACTTCCCCAGGGGGCAATCGCTGCACATGTAAACACAAACTCTCCCCTCCCATTCCTGTCCAGATTAGGAGGTGCTGCCTTCTGTTCACTTCCATTGCCTGGAGAAACTGGACTGCCAGTACATGTGAATGGAAACTTTGAGGTAGATTTAACCAGGAAAAACCTTTGGAAAGAAGATGGCCAAAGTGTGAAGTTAAACTGGAATGAGAGTATGAAACAACTAATCATTGCTCCACTTTATGCAGATCTCTTACGCTACATTAGAGATAAAACTAAAGTGAAGAAAGGCTTCTGTCTCAGTCTTGGACACAATGTCAGTCATTCATACTTGCGCTTTTGGCCGACGAAGTCAACAAATGTTGGTCGAGAATGGCATGAAATGATACTGGAAGTATACAGGTCCATTAAGGAAAGGGGTCTTGATGTAATTCCAGTGCTGAAGAGCTTAAAAAACAACACTGCAAGACAGGAATTTAGAGAGTACTCTCTTGACTGGTGTAACCTTGCAGATACAGATCACATTGAATTACCTTACCTAACAGACCCAGGAAATGAAAAGATCAATCTCATTTTGGAAGCTCTTGGAATGAAACTTGTTCCTGCCTCTGCAAAGATGCACAACATTTGGAAAGACATGCAGTCAGCTGGGATTGAAGTGAAAGAAGTCAGTCCTGCTACTGTGCGTATGTTTTTGCAAGCAAAGCCCATTAATGATCCAAACCTAACAGATGCAGATTTACCCTTGGATGTAACTAAAACTCTGATCAGAGATGAAAAAACATGCACAAAGCTGCTGGAGTTTTGTTTGAATGATTCCCATATGAAGGAAAATGCAGAGGATGATCCCACTATGCTTGATGGGCTTCCTCTTCTTCTTACAAAAGATAAAGTTCTGAGGAAGTTTAACTCTGAATCTCCAAAACTGATTTCAAGATTTGAGACACTTTTCTTTGGCTATGAAGACAAATTTGCAGATCATTCAGTCAATGGAAAACACAGTGTTCTGGAAACATTTAACCTTGTTGAGCAGCTAACACTTCCACGCTCAGTAGAATACTTGAAACCAATAGTTCAAAGTCTTCTTCAAAGTTGTGAGGTTGATCCAGACAGTGGCCTGTATGTCCGAAATTCTAAACTGCTGAAGTGGCTGAAAGAACTTTGGTGGTTCTTAACAAGTGCAATTACATTTGAGACATCCATTGGTGATGAAAAAAGACTGACATTAAGGGATGTGAGAGAACTCCTCAGCGACTGCTACATCCTACCTGTTGTGCATCCAAGGTTAAACAAACACCTCCTGCAGACAATGAAGGACATGCCAAGTATAATCCCATTTGTCTCAGAAGAAGACATATCACACATTCTCTCTAAACTTGGTTTTCTGAAACTGGATCATCACTTCTTTTTAAAAGTTTGCCAACATTTTTGCCAAACTCTACACCATGAACTCATGGATGTGAATGATAAAAGCTCAGTACTGGACCAAGTCTGTAAAATCAGCCAGTCAGAGTTTGTGTACTTGTCAAGTGATGATATGAAGATGTTTCAGATCTTCCTGCAGTCAGGATTATCCATGTCTAAAAAACATCAAGAATATGAGAGGAAGCTGAAATCTTTACCAATATTTGAAACAACAGCTGGTGAACGAGTAAGGATTGATGGACCCAGAGACGTATTTGTCCTCAACAGCAAACATTCAGTGACATTTCCACATTTGTTCACCTTGTGCAACAGCAACAACACTTTCCTAAAACACAACTCAGAAAATCTTCATCTGTCAGAAATGCTAAAGATTAAGATCCTGAATGATCTGGAATATTTTAAGAGCTTCATTCTACCTTTTATACAAACACTCAAGGAGAAAGAGACTCGTGACTGCTTAAAGCTGATATTATTAATGCATTCTGAGTTTGACTTTTCAGAGAACCAGGCCAACATTATCTCCTCACTGAAGCCTGTGAAGCTGATTTGCAGTTCTCAAGGTCGACTGGAGACTGCCTCATATTACTATGATGACAGTGTTGAGCTTTACAAGAAAATGGTTCCCCAAGTGAAATTTGTGCCGATGCCATTTTGGACATACTTGGGGGAGGGAAATGAACATCAAACAAAACAGGCAAAAACCCTGGTCAGAAAGCTTGGAATGAAACATGAGGTGACCGATGATGAAATAATCCGCTTTGCAAACCAACTGGAGTCCGAAGCAAAAGAAACCAGAGACCTTCAAAAGTTGAAACATAAGTCAGAACTGCTTTTTAACAAAGCCTTGCAAAACGTGAGCAATGACAAACATGGAAGGTTGCTGAGAAGCATTGCTGATATCAAGTTTATCTATCCAGTTAAGATTCAGGAAGATCTCTGCAACTACCATCAACCATTTGCTTCAGAGAATACCACTGTTCAAATCAGAGGATCTTTGATTGATGGAGATCCTAAACATCAGGATTTGGTTTGGTCATCAACCCCAATTATACATCTGCCAGTTTATATCTCTCAGAAGCTCTCACAAAAAAATGAAAGATAGGAGTCATGGGAAAGACCTTTAGAGAATGTGACCAGAAAAGGGGAAAACCCGTCAGGGCACCATGAAAACTGGCAGTTGATCAAAAAACCCTGCAGATTTTGTTTCGACTGCGTATGCCCAACCCCCAAAAACCAAGGCTTTATGGGACAATCATTGTTGGTATTCCTGTTGTCTTGGTTAAAAAAAACACCGGCTTTTTAAAGTGATGGGGGTTTTGTCTCTACTTTCCATGTTGGGGCTTTTGACCATATTTATACCAAAAATTTTTTCAAAGTGCAAATTTATGCAGATTCTTTTGAAAGTTTTGGTGTGAAGAAGGAAGCCACTCAGAGCAAATACGCAATGTTTGGCAACGTTTATCTGATTCCCGTGATAAACAAAAAGCTAAAAGAAACCCCTGATCACTGTTTTTAAAAGAGCAGTTCATCACTTGTTCATCTTAACAAAAAAAACAAGAACGGCCTGAGTGGTGATATTCAGACTTTGTTTTTCCTTTGAGTTTTGATGGAAAGTTTTCACACATCAATTCGCCTCCCACAAGACACGTGTTTTAGGGCAAAAGGTTTAAAAGGAAGGACGGATGATAAGTTATTGTTGCTTTAGAAACTCAGTGAAAAGCCCATTTGGGCAATGTATTTTTTGAAAACCCCTCGACTGGTGAAAAGGTTACCTCAGAAACTGCAGCCTAACTGTTGTCTCAGATCACTGAAGAGAAAGTTGTGGAACAAAGTCAGCTTTGTGAGCTTGGGAAAAAGTTGTGAGTTCAGTGGATTTTTTGATAAACAATCTCTCCTAGAACATTCAAAAATGGACTGTATGTCTTCTGAGAGAAAGACCGAGGGAAAAAAAACACAAGAAGAGGGAACAATTGGGAGAAGACATTTGGGGTATTCAGATTGTCTGCGAATCCTTGAAAAAGTGCTATGGGGGGTCAAGAGCCCCCTACACAAAAAAGCCAGAGAAACTGTTTTTTCGCAAAAAAGAACAAAAGGTCTTACCTTGTTTTTGAAACACAAGATGACATGGCCCTAAAGAATAAACAAAGTTAACATGTTTTTGACAAAGGGGTTTAAGCTCTTTTAGACCCAAAATTGCATCATTTTAAATCCAGTGTTGGACAATTCTCTGTGTGATACTGCAAGATGGCAGCAAACTCGGTGAAATAACACCGGGGGACAGGTTTTTCACTAAAAAAGACAACCTCAATCCCCCGCCCCCCTGGGACAATTTCAGATAAATGCACGATTCATTAGACATGTGCCCTGAAAACTTTAAGAGGGGGAAATGTTGGCTAAGCCCCAACAACAGTACATTTATGCAGGACGTTGAAGAAGCTTCCAGGGCACTTGGAAGAGTTTTTGGAAATACAAAAAAAGACTTTGGAGAGGAAACAGTGAAGTCAGATCTTGATTGCATCAGTTTAAACGAGGAAAGACGGAAAACCAAAAAGGGATGACCTATACTTCCTTATGGAGTGGTTTGAAGAAGTATCCCCTTTTATCCCAACCATCGCCAATTTCCCTTTTCCCAACCTTTTTTGATGAAGCTAAAAGAGAAAATTTGAAAAATGTTTGGTGAGATTTGGACCTTCCTGAGGAGGAGAGGAAGAAAGCCATCCGGGAGACTTTTTTAGATGGTCCTGACAAAAATCTTGACTGCCATTCCTCGCCACAGAGGTGCAAAATTTCTAAATCGAATTTTTGAGAAAGAAAGGCAAGGGGTGTTACGGTTGTCCCCCATTCCCAACGAACTAAATTTACAGGAACTTTACAGCAATGGGGCCCCAAGAGGCCCAACCCACAAAGGGGTTTTCGAGAAAGATTCCATAGATTAAGGCTCCCATTTTACAACTTTTGGACCCAAACACAAACATCCAAGGCCAAACAGAAAGGAGGCCAAACGCTGGTATAAAAAAGCCGCTGTGATCTTGATGCAGCTCATAAAGACATAAGGGAGGAGCCAGAGGGGGTTTTCTGTCAAAGTCCATCAGGCAGTGGAAAAGGCTCTATTGCCAGAATATAAAGTAAGGAGAGCCACCATAGCAGCTCGATTTCAGCCACGAGGAAAAGTTTTTCCCCCTACCACCCCCCAACTCAAGGGGCCTGCCCCAGATTTTGGACGATCTGAAGTCACTGGAGTGGAGAAAAAGGGGCTCAATACCCCAACTGCCATCCATATCCCCACATTCCTAATGAACGGTTCAGGTCCGAAAATGGAGTATTAGCAGTGAACAAGGCATTTGAGCTACTCAACAAAGTAGGAGTGTATGTAAATTAGATTGATCAGATTTTCTGTATTTTCTTTATTTGTTTTTAGAAGGTGATATTTGCTAGAATTTGATGCTTTCTGTTTTTGTGAATCCTATATTAGTGCTGTTATATTGAAACATAAAGAAACAAAAAAAGATCAAACAGTACAAAAGAGAAATAATTTATAAAAATGGTAATATCAAAGCATGTATTAAATGCAGGAAGTGTGCATGACTTTACAGAGGTCCAGCATAATCACTGTAGAAACTTCTGTTTTATATATTCTGAGCAGCTTTGTAGTAGAAATGCAAATATTGACTGGCAACATTTGAATTATTAATTTTTAGAAATACTGGTGATATCATTGCTGTTTTAGGGGTGTGGGTGTTTGGGGGGGGGGGGGGGGGGGGGTTTTTTTTGATATAAACCTAAATTTATATGAGTTATTTTCATTTAAGTTTTAGTATTTTATAACGTGTGCAGAACATTCCTAGTGAACTTTTCTCCCATCTGTTCAAGTTGATGTTTGAGAGAACTTTAAAAAGACCAAAGATGGTTTTTTTCTGTAAAAAAAGGGGTTTTCATTTTAAAACAGAAACCCTAATTTTTTATTAAAGTTTGTTTGACTTTATTTTTTTTTATGATATTTAACTGATGCAAAATGTTCCTCAGTTTAGTTTTATGATAACCATGTAGGTATGACACTGGTTAATACTGAAGCTTTTTCATCAATGAACAAATTTATAACCTCTTGTTGAGAGCAAACATAAAGTATCTACAAGAAATTAACCACCGTTTTGTTTTTAAATTTGGAAAATATAAAGCCTTTAAACAATGGCCAGTATTCTGTCTATGTACCGTGTTGTTTTAGAAATGCAAATTTAAATATTGTCACTTAACTGGAAAGTTTCTTTCTTGTATTTTAGTTACTGTTAACTGAGTTGTAACAAAAACGTTTTGTTATTGAATACATGTTGACATATTTACACATTAATCATGTCTACAAGTGGTCTACTACATCTTTGAATTTATTATTATTTTTTTCTCCAGTAGATTTTATAGAAGACTAATTCAGAAGGATATTCCCTTTTTGACTCCCCTTCAGTATGTCCCTTTTATAGCTTTCATTTAAATTAAATTTTTTTTTCTTTAAAACCCGTTATACTTTTTTTTACTGAGTTAAAAAAGGAAAAGATATTGTAACCCTTTAAAAACCCCTTTTTGTTTTTTTTTTTTTGGAAACCCGTTGTAGTTAAAAAAACCCCCCTCAGTCCAAAAAGGGTTTGGGGGTTTTTTTTTTTTTAGGTTAAAACAGGAAAAAATTTTGATTTTTTGCTATCCCAAAAAATAAAAATACAATTTTAAAGCGATTCCTTCTTTTTCTTTTTTGGGAAGGTAGAGGGGAATCCTAGGGGCTTTTTCATCCCCTTTGGGGAAAAAATGTACTTTTAAAAAAAGGATAGGGCCTAAAAAAAACCCCAAGTTTTTAAAGGGGAGTAATTTTTTAGAAATAAATTTTTAAAATTTAAACCTTTTTCCCTAAAGGGTTTGGACCCCCGGGGTTTTTTTTTTGTGGGGAAGTTCAAAACATTAGGAGTAAAAAAAAAATTTTTTTAATTTTCTAAAGTAGCAGGGGTTTGGGTGAAATAATGGGGCAAATATTGCAAAAATTATAAAGGGTTTTAAGGGTTAAAACCCCTTTAACAAGCCCTTTTTTGGGGCTACATACCAAAATTTGAGTAATTTATTTTTTAAAAAGGGCCTGGGGATAAAAAAACCAAGAGTATACCTTTAAAAGTCCAGTTTTTATCTCCCATACCCAACCCCTAAATGGGATTTTCCTCCAAAGAGTGACCCTTTAAAAAAGGTAAAAATGTATAAAAAAGGGAAATTTTTCATTGATAAAGAAAACAAATTTTAAGGAAAATGAAAAAGAAACCCCCGTTTGGGTTTTAAGCGGGGCAGACAAAACCGTCACTTTATAGGTTTCGGGAGTTTCTTTTAAGGAAATTTGGGGAAATTAAAAAAAATTAAATTTTTTCCCCTCATGAAAAATTATTTCCAAAAGTATGAAAAGTCTGAGATCAAAAAAGGGGGATTGATGTTTTGTGTTTTAATGTGATTTTTGGGTTTTAAAAAAGCCGTTCAATTGTTTTCTTCCCTCCCAAAAATCAAAAGGAAAACCAAGTCCCCCAGTGGGGGTGTTCAGAGCAAAAACCCAGTGGCAAAAGGATTGGGGATTTTTCCTTTCCAATTGACTGTTCCTAATAAATTGAAAATATATATCTAAACAGCCTTTTTTCTAAGGTTAAACCAGGTTAAAGCACAACTTTAACCTGGTTCAACAGGAATAAATGCTGATGCTGTAGGTTGAAACTTAAAGAAGTGATAATTGATTCCAGTTTTAATAAGACTGCATTTATTATGGAAAGTCACCTTAGGGAATGTGGAAGAAAATATATTTTATTGACTTTAAAAGTGCTGTGGTTTTTGGCGAACAAGCTGGACCTAGAATTTCACAAAAGGCTGGTCTGCTGGGATCTTCATGCGCAATCATCTATCAGGTTCACAGAAATTTAGTCCAAAAAAAATGAGAAAACATCAAGTAAAGAGCAGTTTTGTGGATAAAATGCTTTGCTGATTTCAAAGGTCAGAGGACAATAAATAATGGGGTCAGAATTTGGCTTAAAAAATGTGAAGAGTGTAGTAGCTGCTTTCATAAAAACTCAGTTACAAAAAACACAGTATTTTTACACATTTGACAAAGACAAAAAACAACATAACTCAGAAAGAAATATTGCACAATTACCTTTTAAAACACAGTCAAGTTATATATGTAAATATGAGGCGCCTTTACCAGTTTTGAAACAAATGAAAAGAAGAACCAACATACATGTAGGGTTTAAACTGATGTGATTGGTGTGGATAGATAAGGGAATGCCTAAGGGTCCAGCTCTATCATCGTTTAGGTTCTGTTGTTTACATAAAACATTAACAGGACAATTTGGTTCGGGGTTATAATAATTTGCTAAATCTGCAAGCTTTCTGCTTTGTTAGATTTCTCAAAAACTTGCTTTGAAATTTCAGATCAGCATCAGAAAACCAACTCTGGCTGTCTAAAGTTGTATTTTTCAATCTAATTGCAATGCAAAAATAAATAAATGAAGGATTTAGTTAAGCCCAAACATATTCATGGCAGATTTAGATTTTTTTACTTTACCAGCTTGTTTCTTCTAAGTTAAGGTAATGTTAATATTTAAGATTGGCCGAGCCAGAGTAAAAACATAAATCTGTGGAGGGAATAAAAGATTAAGATGGCAGAAGGCTTTCCAACCTCAAAGACATGGAACTCGTCACCAACGATACATCATCAAAAAACATGAAAAAAGCTGCTTAGACAAACTACCGGATATGGCGGCAATAGGGGTTAGTTGGTGAGCTCTCAACAAAAGTCCTTTTTCCCCCAATTTACCTGTGTAGAACGGCAAGTGTATTTGAGATCTATGGGGAAATCTAGACTAAAGCGAACAAAGACCACAGAAATGCAGAACAACGTAGAAACTGAAGAAATGGCACCTGGAAAGAAGTGATGTTAGTGCACATGCTACAATGGATACTCTGCAAGCTAGCATAGATGCTATCCATGGGAAATTGCCACAAGTTACATGAAGATGAAGATGGACCTTAACAGCGTCTGTGAAACAATTATGCAGGATATGAAACAGGAGTTTGGAAACTTCAGAGATGAGGTAAACAAGAAGTTGAATGAGATTGGGACCAAACGGAACTACACAGAGATGAGGATGGAGGAAGTGGAGAAAAGAGTGGAAGGAATGGAGCACAAATGTTGGAGACACGCTTCTTCAAACAATGGAGGAGCAACACTGTATGCTGGAAAGAATAAATGATTTAGAGACACGGTCCCGAAGAAACAATTTACCTATCTTCAGTGTACTGGAAGAGCAAGAGAGTGGAAACCTAACTGAGTTTGTGAGGAATTTCATCAGGACTGAGCTTTCGCTTCCAGATACTAAACTGGGACTACAGCGCTGCCATAGGTCTCCTTGTTCGAAGCAGGAGCCCCCCTGCGATCTATAATCCTATGTTTCCTTGCCTATAGTATCAACGAGCTGGTGTTGGGAACCGCATGGATGAAGAAAGATGTACGGGCACAGGATTCTCTTTAACCATGATTACCCAGCAGACGTTATGCAAAGGAGAAAAGAATATGCTCCACTGCATAAGCTACTTAAGTACAAAGGAATCAAATTCCAAACTCCTGCAGCCGCAAGGTTTCTGGTCTTCTATGATGATGGCTTCGTCACATACAATAGCGCGACAGCAACAGAGGAGGACCTACAGAAGAGAGGTATCCTGAATACAGGGGAAGAGAGCAACACAGGACCAGCACCCAACAGAAGGCAGAACACTGGAATGACTGCATCGGCTTCGGGGGAGTTTCAGATATAAGTCCTGGCAAACCATCCAACCCCCGGGACGATGGGGGAAGACAGTGGCTGCAGAATGGAGAAACTGAGAAGATTCCAGGGCTCACTGTTGAAACAGCTACGGTGGCTAGCATATTATAAAGACTTTGCTCCAGCCCAGCAAGATGATCGTTTCATACAGTGGTCAGCCTGAGCTATTTGGACATACAGCTCAAAATCCAAGGCAGGAGAATTATAAAATTTTGAAAGACTAAAGGACAAATATGACTTGGAAAAGCAAAATGTCTTCCAATATCTCCAAGTTAGATCCTGCGGCAACATGAAACTTAGGAATGTAAGCACTAATGACCTAATTACCTTTCTAACTGATGCATACAAATCTCAGATGAAAACAAAACTGATTGGCAAAATATACGTATGTCTACAAACATCTAGGGACCACTCAACAAACATTAAAATGAAATGGGAAAAAGAAGCAAATATTATGATATCAGAGGAACACTGGCCTAACATCTGCGGAACACATCTCAAAACATCTAGTTCAGGTTATTGGAGGAAATTCATGTGGAAATTTTTTGTTTTTATTACCCCAAAAATAAAATTAAAGCATTGGGGTCAATATAAGTGTGATTGTTGATGAAAACAGTGTGGAGAATTGGTGATCACTTTCACATGTTCTGGAGTTGCCCTGATATTCAACCATATTGGAGTGAAGTTGTAGAAGTAATTATACATGTGATACGTTTTAAATTGGAACATGATTTCAGTACTTTCTACTTAGGAAATATTCCGATATCCATTTCCTACAGCAACCGATACTTAGTTAATATTATGCTGGCAGCTGGTAAAAAAGCTGTAAAGAAGGTGGTCAATGAAACAACCTCAGGTGAAAAAAGAATGGATTGAATTAGTAAAGGAAATATATAATATTGAGAACTTAACATTTTCCTTTTCCTTAAAATGGAACAGTTTAAGAAATACTGGAAGAAATGGGAAAACTACATTGAACATGGGAGCAGTATTACCAAACGCGTAATATCTGAAACTAAGTTGTGAAGCGTAGGAGTAGCATGTCACACTCGTACTCGTACTTGTCAGACCGGGTCGCGGGGGCAGCAGACTCAGTAGAGACACCCAGATGTCCCTCTCCCCAGACACCTCCTCCAGCTCCTCCAGGGGGAGCCCAAGGCGTTCCCAGGCAAGCCAAGAAACATGATCCCTCCAGCGTGTCCTGGGGTGTCCCCTGGGCCTCCTCACGGTGGGATGTGCCTGGAACACCCCCCAAGGATGGATTCCAGGAGGCATCAGATATAAATGTCCGAGCACCTCAACTGGCTCCTCTCGATGTGGAGGAGCAGCGGCTCTACTCCGAGCTCCTCCCGGATGTATGAGCTCCTCACCATACTATCTCTGAGGGAATGCCTAGCCACTCTACGGAGGAAGCTCTTTCCATTTGCTTGTATCCTGGATCTTGTTCTTTCGGTCATGACCCAAAGTTCATGCCCATAGGTGAGGGTAGGAACATAGACTGACCGGTAAACTGAGAGCTTCGCTATTCGGCTCAGCCCTCTCTTCAACACAACGGACTGGAATAGCGTCCCCATTACTGCGGCAGCCAAACCGATCCATCTGTCGATCTCCATCTCCATTCTCCCCTCACTCATGAACAAGACTCAAGTGGAGGAGTTCAAGAACATACTTGAACTCCTCCACTTGAGGCAGGAACTCCCCTCTAACCTGAAGAGGACAAGCCACTCTTTTCCAGTTGAGAACCATGGCCTCAGACTCGGAGGAGCTAATCCTCAACCCAGTTGCTTCACACTCGGCTGCGAACCACCCCACCCCAGCTGTAGGTCTTGGCTAGAGGGGCCCAGCAGGACCACGTCATCTGCAAAAAGAATAGATGAAATCCGCTGGTCCCCAAACCAGACCCCCTCTGGCCCATGGCTGTGCCTAGAAATCCTGTCCATTAAAGTTATGAACAGGACCGGTGACAAAGGGCAGCCCTGCCGGAGCACCATGCACCAGGAACAGGTCAGACTTAGTCCCGGTAATGCGGACCAAACTCCTGCTCCGCTTGTACAGAGACCGGATGGCCCCTAATAAAGGGCCCCCAACTCTGTACTCCTGGAGCATCCCCCACAGGGCACCATGAGGGACACAGTCAAATGCCATCTCCAGGTCCACAAAACACATGTGGACCGATTGGGCAAACTTCCATGAACCCCTGAGTACCCTGCAGAGGGTGTAGAGCTGGTCCAGTGTTCCACGGCCGGGACGAAAACCACACTGCTCCTCCAGAAGCCAAGGCTTGACTATCAGCTGAAATCTCCTCTCCAATATCCTGTTGTAGGCCTTACCAGGGAGGCTGAGGAGTGTGATCCCCCAATAGTTGGAACACACCCTCCGACCACCCTTCTTACGAATGGGGACCACCACCCCAGTCTGCCAGTCCAGAGGGACTGTCAATCATGACAGCCCCACAACATCCAGAGACTTAAGATACTCAGGGCGGATCTAATCCACCCCCGAAGCCCTGCCACCGTGGAGCTTTTTAACCACCTCGGTGACTTCAGCCTGGGCGATGAAAGAGTTCAACCCCAAGTCCCCAGCCTCTGTTTCCACCAGTCCCCAGCCTCTGCGTGGTGGCAATGCGTGACAGCAGGATTGAGGAAATCCTCGAAGTACTCCTTCCATCGTCCGAAGTGTTGGCGAAGCACTGGTTCCCCTTCCTGAGGCACTGGACCTGTTTGCCTTCGATGCCAACCGGTAGTCCTTCTCCATGGACTCACCAAACTCCTCCCAGGCCTGAGTTTTCGCCTCTGCCACACCCCGGGCCGCAGCATGCTTGGCCTTACGGTACCCGTCAGCCGCCTCAGGAGTCCCACAAGCCAACCACAGCTGATAGGACTCCTTCTTCAGCTTGACAGCGTCCCTTACTGCCGGTGTCCACCACCGGGTTCGGGGATTGCCACCACGACAGACACCGCAGACCTTACGGCCACAGCTACTGGCAGCAGCATCGACAATAAATGCCGAGAACATGGTCCACTCGGACTCTATTATGTCTCCAACATCCCCCGGAATCTGGTCAATGCTCTCCCGGATGTGGGAGTTGAATACATTCCTGGCCGAGGGCTCTGCCAAACATGCAGCTGAAGGTCTGATCACAAGACAACAAACTCCTGCCTAGGGTGTCGTGGTGCCAAGTGTACTGATGAACACCCTCATGCTTGAACATGGTCTTCATTATGAAATGCACTCAACATTATGGGTGACATACCAGAGTTCAAAAGAGGACAAATTGTTGGTGCACGTCTTGCTGGTGCATCTGTGACCAAGACAGCAAGTCTTTGTGATGTATCAAGGTATCCAGGTATCCAGGGTAATGTCAGCATACCACCAAGAAGGACGAACCACATCCAACAGGATTAACTGTGGACGCAAGAGGAAGCTGTCTGAAAGGGATGTTCTGGTGCTAACCTGGATTGTATCCAAAAAACATAAAACCACGGCTGCCCAAATCACGCCAGAATTAAATGTGCACCTCAACTCTCCTGTTTCCACCAGAACTGTCCGTCGGGAGCTCCACAGGGTCAATATACACGGCCGGGCAGCTATAGCCAAACCTTTGGTCACTCATGCCAATGCTAAACGTCGGTTTCAATGGTGCAAGGAGGGCAAATCTTGGGCTGTGGACAATGTGAAACATGTATTGTTCTCTGATGAGTCCACCTTTACTGTTTTCCTCACATCCGGGAGAGTTACGGTGTGGAGAAGCCCCAAAGAGGCATACCACCCAGACTGTTGCATGCCCAGAGTGAAGCATGGGGGTGGATCAGTGATGGTTTGGGCTGCCATATCATGGCATTCCCTTGGCCCAATACTTGTGCTAGATGGGTGCGTCACTGCCAAGGAGTACTGAACCATTCTTGAGGACCATGTGCATCCAATGGTTCAAACATTGTATCCTGAAGGCGGTGCCGTGTATCAGGATGACAGTGCACCAATACACACAGCAAAACTGGTGAAAGATTGGTTTGATGAACATGAAAGTGAAGTTGAACATCTCCCATGGCCTGCACAGTCACCAGATGTAAATATTATTGAGCCACTTTGGGGTGTTTTGGAGGAGCGAGTCAGGAAACGTTTTCCTCCACCAGTATTACGTAGTTACCTGGCCACTTTTCTGCAAGAAGAATGGTTTAAAATCCCTCTGACCACTGTGCAGGACTTGTATATGTCATTCCCAAGACGAATTGACGCTGTATTGGCCGCAAAAGGAGGCCCAACACCATACTAATAAATTATTGTGGTCTAAAATCAGGTGTTTCAGTTTCATTGTTCAACCCCTGTACATTTTGAGTGGATAACTCTTTAAAAACAGGTTTTATTTTTTGGGGGAATGTATTCAAATTACTCATATGTCAAAGACAAGTTGATTTCTTCTGATCTAGGGAGATTTTGGGAGACCTTGGGAGAGTTTGATTCTGATTTGCCAGATGATCAACCTAGTTATTTTTAAAATTGTTGTGTGGGCCATGTATTGTAATTCTTTTTCTATTTTGTATCTGTGTTTTTTTCTGTTTTTTTCTTTTCTTTTTTGTATGGTTGAAAATTTCACTTAAAAATCTGTATAAAAATAAAGTTTTTTAAAAAGCTGCTCAGCGGTGATAAAAAGGTTTGATTGCTGTAATGCCAATAAAAATGTTTCCATTGAATATTGTAGTAGGGTATAAATAACTTTTAACATGCCATATCGTATTAAATGTAAATAAATACAAAATTGTTTTTCTTTTTTGAAAATGATACCCTTTTTCAATTTATTATCATTTAAGAGATGCCATTCTCAATTCCTATCAGAAACTGACTACTTGGTTGAATGAAGATAATTTCAAATCCAAATTTGCCAGAGCTATGAGAAATTTTTGGCTTAATTCTACATTTATTTGATTCAGGTGTGTTGGTGAAGGGATACATCTAAATGTTGCAAGATCATAGTTCTCCAGGACTGGAACTGGTCATCCCTGGTTCAGATTACCAGACACCTTATTTTTCTTCCGGTGTTATCCATGCAGTCAGCGGATCATTTTCATTGTTCATGTAATACATGTGAAAAGAATAATATTAAGGTAACTGGAGCATCATGTGAACATGTTGTAAATGTGTAAAGATTTAATCCGATTTAAGAAAACGGCTCCGTTCTGCATTACAGCGGTTGAAGATCCCACACTTTTACAGATTTTAGAGAAAATTCATGGATTCAGTATGTTGGGGAAAATCACTTTAAAAAGCATTTCTTCTGCTCATTGTTCTTTAAACCAGCTATCAGGATAAAAATTATGAATTATTTAATCTTTTCGTAGTTCCTGGTCACTGGTGCTGATATGCATACGCTGAGACCGTCTAATTCTCTGGAAACTGAAAGGTCATGATTAATATGTCTGAAAACTAGAAATGCAACTAGAAATACTCTTCTTGTCAGCTTTATTTCAGTTCTTACTCCTGCTGAAATATTGCCTTTTTAACATACGTTTAAAATTCTCATCTCAACAAGTCTTTATTTAGTCTTTTTAAAAAAGTAAGGTAGAAAGATGCTGAAAGCTAACCTGAGACTGTAGCTCAGAGATGGAGGCATTGTGTTTTTTGAACTATAGGATACGTTGACATTATCTTTCCATTCTAAACCTAACAGCTATGAACAAAAGTAAATTAAAATAAGTTTCTATAACAATCATTTATACAGAGAGAGCTTTATCAGCATACGTTTAGATATAAATGTACTAATGTTACGGAAGAAATTGTCTATATCTGCCACTAAGTGACACAAACACACTAAACCATTTAATACTCGTACCTTCTTTCATACAGTGGAAACCGGTCGTAGTCTGTGCTCTGGATATACCAACATTTGGATTTGGATGAAAGTAAACAAGGTACTGTATTTCCTTACTGTATCTGCAGATGAGGGTGTCATGACCTTAGATTTGCTTGGATATAGGCTGCCTTTATCCAAGAGAAACTGTTGAATATTCCTGTATTGTTATATAACAAACACACTCTGGCCTTTAGAGAAAGAAGGAATTTTTTGGTGAAATATTTGTGACCAACTCAAGCAGTCCTTTAATTACAGCATGAACAAATCTTACTGGTCATTGATGAGAAGCACATACCATATGTTCAGAGGGCAGAAGCATCAGACATTTTAACTTAAAAGCATTCTTTTGTGTTTTACTTTTATTAACAAATCATGTTATGAAAATAATGACAACTAACCATCATCTTAGACATTATCTTTCTGTACAGTAACCCAAAACATTGCTCTGAATTCTGCATCATCCGTGCAGTTTCAGAGTACAACTCTTCTCATTGTGCTGGAGTTTTAGTCTTCTCATCTTGGAAGTGTCCATTCCCACCATAAAAACCTTTACAAGGGTTCCCACATGGGAAAACATCTTTGTACACGAGCAAGAAATTCACAGAAATAGTAGAATTAGTCTTTATTTGGAGCCTCCTGTTCTGTTAATCAAAAATAATTTACACAAAATCTGTACATACTTACAAGGCTGGAGTTTGTCTGTATCATTTGTTAGAAACAAACAAAAAAAACATTAAACCATGAAAGGAATGAGGACATTGGATGCTGAATTTATATGGTACATTTGCAGCTCAAACTCTCATTCAACCTTAGGTTAATACAACACCACCCATACCTACTGGAAATTATTTCAGCCTATTTCTATACAATCCACTTTCAATCATAGAAATGTTCATGGAGTGTGTTTGCAGGAGCTGATGTTTATATCAAGTATATTTATGCTAACCTAAAACATGAAACACCTGCAATCAAACCCAACTGCAATCTGCATCATCACACTGCTAACAAACTGAGCTGGAATAGAAACAGGCATCTTAAAAACACTTAAGGCTCAATTTATACTGTATCCTTTAGCTCACAGCTAACAGACATCAACAATCATAATCCTATTTCGTTTGACTTAAACTGATCAGCACTTAAGTGTGTGGAGTCATTCAAAGCTACGTCTTTAACATCACATGTATCACATGTTAAAACAATACATTTACTATTTTACTCATTAAGAAGTAGAAAACTATGAGATGGAATCAAGATGTGCTCAACAAACTGTTATTACCTGATGTGAGTAGCTGTTCAATGTAAGTCACACATGGCTAACTGAATCCCAATGTGAGCAGAACGTACAATAGTACACTGAGCATGGGACACGGAAAGTATTGTGTTGGACCCACTTTTGCCTTCAGAACTGCCTTCATTTTGTGTGAACTAGAGTCAACACGGTGTCTAAAACATTTCACAAAGATTTCGGTCCATATTTACATGACTGCATCTTGCAGGAACTGCAGATTTGCACATTCCAAGGTGCCCTTTGATATTTGGATCGGGTGACTGCGGTGATTTTGATGTCATGATCAGGGAGCCAGTTTGAGATGATTGGAGCTTTGTAAGGTGGTGCATTATCCTGCCGGAGCTAGTAATTTGTTGATGGGTATACTGTGATAATAAAGGGATGTACATCAAAATAGGTAGGCTGCAGCGTTTAAACGATGCTCTGTTAGGACTAATGAGTCCAAAACTGTGCCAATAAAATATCACCAGCAGCAGCCTGAACCATTCATATAAAGCTGAATGGATCCATGCTTTCATGTTATTAATACAAAGTTCAGACCCGACCATCTGAATGAAATAGAAACTTAACAGATCAGGCAATGTTTTTCCAATCTGTTTCTGCCCCATTTTGATTAGCCTGCGTGAATTTTAGCTTCAATTTACTGTTCTTAGCTGACAGAAGGTGTGGTAATCGGTGGGGTCATCTGCTTCAAGGATTGGCATCTTGTGCATTCAGCAATAGTATTCTGTAAACCTTGGTTGTAATGACAGTATGAGCTTGAACCAATTCTCTTCTGACCTCGGTTATTAAAGTTACTGTCTGGATATTCTCTCCTTTTATGAGATATAATAATGTGTGAAAATCCCAGCAGATCAGCTGTTCCTGAAATACCCAGCACTGAATGGATTCTATTTGACACAAACACTCACTGGCAACCTTATAAAGTTGACAATGATTGTATGTGGATATATGGATTTTAGGTGTAACTACTTCTATTATTCTTAAGTATAAATTGCTGTCTGATGGGGATAACTCATTTACAAATTAAAAAAATACCCTTTACTGGCTTGGAGGCCCCAAGCAGGAGCTTACGTTGAGTATCTCTGGCCAACTCTGGCCATTGCTGGTGAAATGCTAGGTGAAATGTCAGCTCGTCCCTTAACAGGAAGTAAAAATGTGGTTTCCACTGTACTATTTTTATTTTTCTTTCTCTATTTCTATTCTTCCTTCTCTACCCAGAGGTGGAACCAAGTCCTTCTTCTGCAAGTCACAAGTAAGCATCAAGTCTTTCCTGCCAAGTCTCAAGTCCTGTGTAAAGTCCAAGTCTGACAGTTAAAATTTTGAATCAGGGGAAAATTATTATTGTGAAAAATGTAAAATTTCTTTTAAAAGATGCATTTGTTTGCCAGAATAACCAGCAGGAGGAGGTGAACTTCATCAATTTTCAGACAAGACAGTGCTGACGTTGAAACATAACTGAAACAAACAAAACAGCCATTAAACCTCAGTGTTAACCAGCTACAACAATTTTTTTTTACTGTTGAAAACAAGGGAAATTCAAACAATTTGTACCAAACCCCCAACAACACCCCGCCCAAACCTGCACAGTACTCAATATCATGGTCATTTTCAGCATAATAGTGTGATTATTCTTGAAAAACAATGATAGAATCCTAGAACCATTACCCCACTGGATGCCCACACATTGTGGCACCACTGGCCTCCAGTAAACAAAGCCGATACAACCACTGGGCAGCACTGGCCTATCCGTCTCTAGGCTTGCAATTGAGCAGAAAGTGATCCTTGGACACCTACATCTGCCTGTAGTTAAAATGTTTCTAAAAGCAGCTAATCGTTATTGGACAGACTGAGGCTTTGTTTGGGTGATCCCAAGCACAGCCTTTTATCCCATCTTTGCCCGCTTCTCTTAGATAGAGCTGGAAGAGAGCATCTCTCCACCAAAGTCAGCTTCTTTGCTGTCTTTGTACATTGCAGAAGAAACGTAGGAAAAACGCATTTATTTTGCAGCAGCACATGGAGGAAATATTAAACAAAAAAGGTCAAAACTGCACAGCTGGTTGGCTTGCACACCAGGTACCTTTCCACTGTAACACACATCAGCATTTTCAAGTCAAACAGCTCAAGTCCAAATGAAGACACAGGTCACTGGCGTGAAAGTCCAATTGAAGTCCCAAGTCTCGTTTGGTTTCATCAAGTCAAAAGTCATAAATGTGTGACTTGAGTCATGATTCGATTCCAAGACTTAAAATCAATTCATGACACTTTTGCCTGTCACAACTCACCTGCCTTTATCACAAAGCTACTTTTAAGATCAATATTTAGGATATTTTCCTATTAAAATTTAAAATGTTCTTTGCTCCTGGTTTATTTTTAGTGTAGTTTCTCCTGAGTTAAGCAGCTACATCCACCAGCCACCACAAGGAAGAGCTACAGCCTCCCTCATCATATATAATTTTAAAAAGTTCTCTATGATATTTCCTGTTTTTAACAATAAACCAAAGTGTAATTTGTTGTACCATAATCCAATAAAATGACTAGCAAACTGTTTATTTGTTGCCTAAAAAAGCACAGTGTCTTGGTTTTTATACGTCTATTCATGGTTATGGAGGAGTGTGTAAAACCTCCAGGACAAGTCACATTATGTGTGTTTGGCTCACATCGTGTAATAACAGAAAAATAACAATCCTAACCCATCCTACCATTGCTGTGTGCTACTTCATCAGTGCATAATCATGGTGTGGACTGAAACTAAGGGTGCAGCTGTAATGTCAGGACCTGCTTGTAAAATGTGTTTTCCATGAAAAATGTTGGACCTGTGACAAGCAAAGACAACTGTTGTTTTATTTAGGTTTGGTGCACTGGCACAAACGCACACTGAACATTCATCCTTTTTTAGTGTAACAAAATAAATTACATTTATTGGCACTGTGTAGTATCATACTATAACCCTCTTGCTGTGCTGCACCTGGGTTTAAAGAGCCATATAGTCAAGACTCACATCAGTAAAAGAAAAATGCCCTATAAAATATTACTTGCTGATACACACAATCCACAAAGTAAACAGATATAAGATTGTTGTCAGGCTTATACCTGTTGAGCGTTTTCTAAATTTTTTAGAAGTCTTGTATCCATGTTTTGGTCTGTTTCCTTGTGTGCTGAGGAGCAAGACTCTTTCAATCAAGGCCATGCTCACACAAGGCATTTCTATCCCGCTGGCTCCAGGAGTGGCAAAAAAAACAAACAAAAAAAAAACAGGAGAGGGGGTTTCCCTCCTTTAGACGGACCCTCACATGTTGTAAGCCACATAAATTGGGTCCAGCTGGTCAGCCAGGAATCCATCTCTGAGGTGCATCCGCTGCTTCTCCCCTCTGGAGTTGATGGGGATCACACCAGGGTCCACCACAACCACTACTCCCACGATGAGGTAGTGCTCCTCCAGGACAACGTTTGTCACCAAGGCCACCAGGTCCAGCGCCTCCTGCTCGGATCCCTCCAGCTCCACCACAACGACCAGGAGGTTGGTCCATGTGAACACCGCACTAAAGGGAGGAGGAATGAGAGAAAACATTTCACTCCATAATAAATAATTGATTTAAGATTATAATGACAGTACTTAGAGCTGTTGCCGGTTTCTCACCATTCAGCTATGCTCTTGTGGGAACGGATAACGGAGGTCTCAATGTCGATGGGGTGATACCTCATTCCCCTCAGCTCCAGAGTTTCATCAAGAGAGCCCACCACATAGAGGGCGTCATGGCGCTCTGACACAAGAACACATATTGAGTTTGAGAATGCATATTTAAAGATGTAACAATAGAGATGTACTCACTAATCTTTCCATAGTGAAACATATTAAAACAATACTGACAACACTCACCTCCACTGGCATCAGTGAGGTCAGTGCGTCGCAGGAAGCCCAGATAACCGGTCCTTGCCCAGACCGTCTGGGTGTCTCCGAAGCTGAGCTTGGTGTTAAAGTGGTCAGCATGCAGCGCCTCTTCACCATAAACTGTGTAGTAACCAGTGGCGTTGTGAGGACTGCTCACCCAGATCTGTCACACAGATAAATGATGATGGTTACACTAAGCATCGCACATGCTTCTGTTGGACATTTTAGATCTAACACAGAGACTCGCTCATTATATACAATGTCCACTTTTTTAAAGGGTTTTAATTATATCAATACAACAGCAGTGCAACCAATTCTGCTAAAAAGCTGGTTTAGGCCTCGGGTCTGAACAGGCAGAGAACACAGGCATGAAAATGAAGGTGATGGCTCTGGTTTAGTTCACCTCCTGCCAATTTGTACTGTATTTATAATCCAACCCTTTTGTCCCTCCCTGCTTCCCTTTTGTACCTGTAAACAATATGTGCACAGCTATTTCATTTTTCTCTCAAGCTAAGAATTTTAGCAAATAATGTCTTAAAAATACTCCATCTCACATTAAGTTTAACTGTACATTATTGTTTAAAAACCTTTTATGTATTTTGGATTTGATCCAAGGTTACTTTTATGAAACATATTAAACAGATTATGACCCAAAATCCAACCAAAATCACTCTAAATAAACTCATGGTAGACGATTATATTTACTGGAATCACAGAACCATACTTCAGAACATCCCACTGATGGGTATAATTTGACGCATCGTCAGTAGAAAACCTTACTTAGCAGACGGCTTCATTTTGTAGCTGAAAAGGTTCAGCATTAAACAGACAAGGCTTTAGTAAACTACATTTAAGATAACTGTTCTGGAACTGCAAGTATTCAGGTAAATTTGTCAAACTATAAACATTTATAGTTGTTTTGTATTTTCTTAGAGCTTGATTTTCCATTCCTATCCTGTTTGTTTAATTTAGTACCAGTCTGGGACTCACCTCTCCTAGATGAGAGTCTCCTAAAGGTCCTTTGGTCTCTGTGTTGGCAATGATCACTTTCACTCCAGGAAGGATCTACGCAAGCAGACAGCCACACCTCATTTCACAGCACAGTTACTGATCAAGAAAAGTAAATCATTCCGACAGCATAAAGAATGCCTCCATTTCTTTTGTGCATTTCATGTTTTACCTTCCCAGACTCCATGAGGGGCAGGCTATGAGGGGATCCTCTCTCAACAAGACGAACCCTGGAGAGGCAAACAAAAAGAAAATAAGCAATTACTTACATGAAATAAATAGCAGAAATATCATTATTATATTATATTATCAGTCAGTCAGTCATTTTCTACCGCTTATTCCATAGTGGGTCGCGGGGGAGCTGGTGCCTATCTCCAGCAGCCTATGGGCGAGAGGCAGGGTACACCCTGGACAGGTCGCCAGTCCATCGCAGGGCAACACACAAACAACCATGCAAACACTCATTCATATACCTAAGGGCAATTTAGAGTGACCAATTAACCTAACAGGCATGTCTTTGGACTGTGGGAGGAAGCCAGAGTACCCGGTGAGAACCCACGCATGCACGGGGAGAACATGCAAACTCCATGCAGAAAGACCCCCGGCCGGGAATCGAACCCAGGACCTTCTTGCTGCAAGGCAACAAGAAGGTCTATATATAAGGTATATATATTATATATATATATATATATTATATACATTATATATAATATATATTATATTATATATAATATATATTATATTATATTATATTGTATTATATTATATTATATTATATTATATTATATTATATTATATTATATTATAATATTAATATTATATTATAATTTGGTTGTTCTGACAGTGTAGCAATGCTGCCTCCTACCTGTCATGTCGTAAAGCTCTCATATCCACATAAACAGTGGTAGGATCTGGTCCAGATGTTCCCTGGAATAAAACAAGCAGAACTGGACATTAGTAAGCCAGTTCAGTCCTAATATGACCTCTGTGTGCTGTCTGTTGGAGGAGGAGGTGGAAGCTGGTTATGTAACAGCTGCTGAAAAAGCAGGGGGCAGCCAGAAGCCGACCAGAAGCCAGGCTACAGGAGTTAGGACTGTACCTTGTACAGGGAGATCCAGGGGTTGGACAATGAAACTGAAACACCTGGTTTTAGACCACAATAATTTATTAGTATGGTGTAGGGCCTCCTTTTGCGGCCAATACAGCGTCAATTCGTCTTGGGAATGACATATACAAGTCCTGCCACAGTGGTCAGAGGATTTTAAGCCATTCTTCTTGCAGGATAGTGGCCAGGTCACTACGTGATACTGGTGGAGGAAAACATTTCCTGACTCGCTCCTCCAAAACACCCCAAAGTGGCTCAATAATATTTAGATCTGGTGACTGTGCAGGCCATGGAAGATGTTCAACTTCACTTTCATGTTCATCAAACCAACCTTTCACCAGTCTTGCTGTGTGTATTGGTGCACTGTCATCCTGATACATGGCACTGCCTTCAGGATACAATGTTTGAACCATTGGATGCACATGGTCCTCAAGAATGGTCGGTATTTCCCTTGGCAGTGACACGCCCATCTAGTATTGGGCCAAGGGAATGCCATGATATGGCAGCCCAAACCATCACTGATCCACCCCCATGCTTCACTCTGGGCATTCAACAGTCTGGGTGGTACGCTTCTTTGGGGCTTCTCCACACCGTAACTCTCCCGGATGTGGGGAAAACAGTAAAGGTGGACTCATCAGAGAACAATACATGTTTTACATTGTCCACAGCCCAAGATTTGCCCTCCTTGCACCATTGAAACCGACGTTTGGCATTGGCATGAGTGACCAAAGGTTTGGCTATAGCAGCCCGGCCGTATATGTTGACCCAGTGGAGCTCCCGACGGACAGTTCTGGTGGAAACAGGAGAGTTGAGGTGCACGTTTAATTCTACCGTGATTTGGGCAGCCGTGGTTTTATGTTTTTTGGATACAATCCGGGTTAGCACCCGAACATCCCTTTCAGACAGCTTCCTCTTGCGTCCACAGTTAATCCTGTTGGATGTGGTTCGTCCTTCTTGGTGGTATGCTGACATTACCCTGGATACCGTGGCTCTTGATACATCACAAAGACTTGCTGTCTTGGTCACAGATGCGCCAGCAAGACGTGCACCAACAATTTGTCCTCTTTTGAACTCTGGTATGTCACCCATAAGGTTGTGTGCATTTTAATATTTTGAGCAAAACTGTGCTCTTACCCTGCTAATTGAACCTTCACACTCTGCTCTTACTGGTGCAATGTGCAATCAATGAAGACTGGCTACCAGGCTGGTCCAATTTAGCCATGAAACCTCCCACACTAAAATGATAGGTGTTTCAGTATCATTGTCCAACCCCTGTATTTCTTCCGTCAGATCCTCTGACACCAACTATTGTAAGAAGGGTGGAGAAATCTACAGCTGAATTTTCTGGAACTCCACCAGAAAAATATTAATTAGTTTTAGTTAACTCCCTCTTGTAAACGTCTATGAATCTAAAGCTCTGAGAAATATTTGTTGTGATTAAACCCCCGCCATGCAGCTGGATTTTAACTGAACCATTCTTCCAGCTGAAATTGATCCCATCTGTTGTGGTATTTGTTATCGTAACTGCGGTCAATCCGGCCACAGCAAATTATATTTTCCAGTACTCCTTTGCCAATGTATGAGCAGCGCCAAAGCTAGCAGTCACTGTTTAGAGTGAGATCTGTGAGGTGAAGAAAACGCAGAAAGAGGCTGATTTAGCTCAATGAGTCGTTTGACGCCAATCCATGGAGCATAGCAGCCGTTTCTGCAGCAGATCATTGTTGGAAAATATCAACGACTCAGTTAGTGTGTGCCAGGAAACAAAAGACCGTTAACACTGTAAAAACGTCTACATACCAGATTATACCTGTATCTGTACAAGATATAGTTTCTTATTAAGGGTAATTTTTCAAAAATATGTTTAAAAGGGTACAAATCCTTTCTTTAGAAAAAATTACAAAATATTTCCTGTTGAAATTTTTACCACAGTCTGAAAAATAATAGTAAATCCTGCCGTCAATCAGTATAATGTAATGAACCACACCTAATAGAAGGTTGAGTGAGAATCCAGTGATACAAGGAAAACTGGCCAAAACAAAAATGAAGCCAAGCCTCATTGAATCAAAAATAAAAGCCAATGAAGACCAATGTGAACCGAAGCAAAGCATGTTCAGACATCATGCAAGAGAACCAACAAATTGACACATAAACACACAGACTGAGCTGCAGAGCAAACAGCCACTCTCATCCCACAGTACCTGCTCAGCCAGTTTCCCTAACCTGTTGGGCTGACAGGACAGGGCAGGACAGATAGAGATATAGACGCATGTGTTCATATATATATATATATATGTGGGACAGACACAAATAAACTTGTACAGAAAAAAGGGTTTTTAAAAACAAATTTAAATTAGCAACCATACTGAGAAGAAGTGTTTATGCCTTATTAAGAAATCTTTTATCTTTCTTTACCAAAAAAATTTTTTTTAAATTAACTCAAAATGTTCTGATTAAACCCATCTTTAGAACTTCGGATTTGAGAAAACAGTTTTCATTTAATTTAGATCTATGTTTTCTGGTTTCTCCTATTTTAATCTCAATGTTAAAAATGTGGCAATGTGATAAAAGGGTATTTTTTGGCATCTGAACACACTTAGATCAACTGAATTGTCTGTAAAATCTGGACTGTATTATCCAAAATTAAATAAAGATTCTTTGAAGCAGAGGTCGTGTTCTGTGGTACTTTTATTTTGTTTGTATAAAACCCAAAAAATGTGGACTTAGACTAAAATTATCTCAGTAGAGAAAACACATGTTCAGTTCAAAACCAGGATCTTAGGTGGTTAAGGGGCCGTAAAAATTTGAAATGGTCCATTTTCCATTTGATTGAATGTGCATTTATCTGTGGTCTCTGTATTTCATTAAAAATCTAAACTATCAATGAATGTGACAAAATTCGAAGTTGTGATGTGGTAAATCAAAGAGAAATGGTTAGGGTTATATTTATTAAAATATAAATCACTGTTAAAGGGACATTTTTCCAGATATTTAGACTTCTATCTTTCAGATAAAGGAATAATTAAGGCTTTGAATTAAAATTTATTTTCATTTAGAATTTTCTGTTTCTCTGACTTTTCCCCACCTGGAAAATGATTAATCAAATTTCACACTTTTCTAGACTTTTCAAGACTGTGTAGGAACCTCGTTAAATGTCAAATTAAATTAATTCAAAGAATTAAATGAATTACTGATAATCTGGTAGCATAGCACAAATTAGACCAATTTTATGAATAATGGACTAAAGGTTAATATAAAACTTTTATCAGTTTTCTGACTCCAAGTACATAAACTCCAATTTACTTTTTTGCTGTAGTATTAAGAGCACAAACGGCAACAAAAATCAACCAACATGTGCCTAAAAACCCACCAATAGTAAAAAATGAGAAATATTGCTTTTCATGTATTTGGAAGTGTTATCCTTTAGCTGCTGCATACCTGCAAACAGATTGCTATGTTCACTCTGCAGCCAAAGGTGGTGCTGACGGCTCGCGGTGAGAGCCCCAAGTCTTTGAAGATCTTCGAGAAGGACTGAGTGAGGGTGATACGAGGCCTTTCCTCAGCCACCACCATGCACGTTCGCACACAGGACAGATTCACATTTCGCAACTGGATGAAGGATAAGAAAGAGCAGTGACATTAACATAAGCTATTTACTTAGATAAATGTATTAATATAAAAACTAAACTGCATGAATTGCATATGAACTAGAATTCAAACTAAAAAATATAACCTTTATGTACTTCATCTTTACAAAGCAGCACCATGTTTTACACGTAGCTCTCTGGCAATTCTCATTATTTGATTATATTTTAGAGAATTTATGTACCTGAAAGCCTCATCAAGGGACAGATCTTGCAAGTTAACTTAAGCTAAAAATATTGTGTGCAGTATTTATCATTAAAAACATGCTTCCACATTACAGACAAGTCATTTATCTACCATATGTAGTGCAGGACTAAACAGCAGTTAATGTCTGAACAGTTTGTAGAGTAAACTGACCCGTAGAGCTTCTGTCTGTGAGCCCAGACCCTTGGTGCAAATCTCCATGACTGAATACGAGCAGAAAGTGATGCGGACTTTGTACTGGCTGACAGCGGTGAGCCAGAGAGATGCATTACTCTCCAACTCCAGAGGAGGAACGAGGATCGACTGGTGGCCGGAGTAAACACTAAAACAAAAACACAAAACTGAACTGAGTGGGGTCGCACAGGTGATTGGATTCTCATTCAGCTGGTTAGATCTGCAGGTTTACCTGCACAGGCACCAGAGAGCCAAGCCCAGGCCGCAGTAGGGGTCTAGACAGATGGCAATCTGCCGGGAAGGGTACAGCTCACACTGCAGCTTAATGGAGCGACACAAGGCACTGGTGGCAGAATGAGACATCTAGGAAAGACAAGACAAAGTGATGAAAATGAGGAAGAAAACTTTGTCAACTTAGAAAGGAGAGAGAAATGTAAGAGATGGGTATCACCCCAGCACGACATTTGTACTGTAATTAAATCTGTGAAAGTTTTTATGTGCTTCAACATACTTTGACCCCTGCCAGGATCCCAGTTGTGGAAACACTGAAGTCCAGGTAAGCCAACATCTCTGGTGTGGGGGGCTTGTATATCTGAGGACACTTCTTCCTGGGGAGGTCATCTGCAGAACCACAGACAAATTTTACTGCAGAGAAAACTGATCATGTAGTTAAAGAAAATCGCTTTGTAACAACAAGAGAATGCTAACGGAACCACTAAGATAAAACTGAGTGTTTGTTTAAATAATTTACCCGTGTCCATCACTGTGGGCCAGCTCTTGATGTCCACAGCTGCAGTAGCCTCTTTGGATTTCAGTAGCTTCACTATTGCTTGGGTGGTCAGGATACACACCGACTTACTGACCTGCAACCCAGAAAAACTACAATTTGCAACAGAACTACTGACACTGATTGCATGCATTTCTTTAGATAAATAAAACCCCAGTGCAAGCAAAATGTACCCTCTTTGTGATTTATTTCAATATGAATCAGTTGGATCACATAAAGGTTTTGGAAGTTTGAGCAGGAAACAAATGGTTTTACCTCAACAATCATTTTGACAGTAGGCAGGGTGGTGGCCAGGTTCTGTGGGTGTGGAGGTCTAACAGTGACAGGGACACACCCAGCATACAGGCAGCCGTAGAAGGTTGCAATCAGGTCGATTCCTGCGCGCACAAACACAGGTTGAAGAAATGATTAAATGCTGAAGTAAAAGTGAGAAAAAATCCACAATGCTCTGCTGAAATTAACTGAACAGAAACGTTAATTGGTAGGACATTTTACCCGGTGGGTAGACGAGTGCTACATGGTCCCCGGTGTTGAGGCGTCCCATCAGAGCTGCTGCCACTCGCTCTGCTCGCTTGTGCAGCTGCAGGCAGGAAGCTGTGCTGGCCACTGTGCCCTGAAGGGAAATCCCAAATAACTTTAGTCCACAGCATCTTATATCGTTCATTCAGAGTTAAAGTGAGATCTTAAATTAACCCTGATTTTAATAAATTTGAGCTAAAAAATGCAACAGATGCTAAAAAATTACTTGGCGTGGCCATGTTGTATATGGAAAATTTATTTTACATTACATGTAAATATACATCTTTCAGAAAACAGTAAAAACAAGACGTTTTAAAAAGGGTCATGTTGCTTTTGCAGTTTTAATAGCAAAGCCTTATTTGACTGTCCACCATAATTTCTGTATTTAGCTTGATTATGCAAACTGAAGCTATGACTCTTAAAAACAGCAAAATGCTCTCCAAACTGAGCAAACTACAAACTACTACCGGGGTTCCTACACATTCTTAATTCAAGACTTTTCCACAGTTCCCAGTCCTTAATACTCATTTTAAATCATGCAATACTAAAGTTAACAATGAATCTGTGAGGATATCTACACAGTGGGCAGGCTTCACATATTGAACATGCAAAAGACTGTCAACAAATAAATAAACAACAGCTGCATGATGATTGTAAGATAGGATGCTTGGGAATAAGGAAAGAGGGAAAAGAGGAAGGGCAGAAAAGAATGAAAAAAGGAATTGAGATGGGACAGAAGTAAGGAAAGAAGGTGGAATACAAGGAAGGAAAGACAGAAGGAAAAGGACACAATAAAGAAATAGAGGTACAAAGCCAGGAAGGAAAGAAAGAGGAACATGAGATGCAGTAGCCTCTCATGTTCTCACAAGCAATTAAGGAAAGTATAAAAAAAATGAAGGAAGAAAAAGAGGTCGGACACAATGATGGAAGAATAGGAAGGAAGTAGACAAAGAATGGATCAAAAAAGCAGGAAGAACACAAGGCATGCAAGAAAGGAAACAAAGCCTAAAGGAGAGATGAAATGAAGGTAGGAAACAGGGAAGAAATGAAGGACAAGAAAGGAATGGTGGAAACAAGCAAGAAAACACAGAAAGAAATTTGATAGTTTTTATATCACAACGTAGCAGTCAACTAAATCTGTTAGATTTATGTAGATTTATGTGTTTCACTGAGTTACTGAAATAAATAAACTTTTCATAAATATTCACATTTATTGAATATGACTGCATAATACTGTAAGAAATCATACAGTTAGTATGATTGGCGTAGGGTGTTTACTTTAGAATTGAGAACGAGGAACAGGGGATGATCTGGAGTGGCCTGAGCTCTCCACTGTAGCACATCCTGGATGTAGAGGAACTGTTGGTAAAACACAGTAACACACATTTAATTTAAACACAGTGGGACTCAGATAATAACTGAAAATAAAGATAAAAATAAACTAGTTTCTTTGGGTTCACCACTATCACAAACTTATATAACTCAGGGGCTGGATGATGGCAATGAGTGACAGCAGAAAAATCTGAGATATGCAACAAATGCTTGCGTTCTAATAGGGTAAAGTCATCTTTACTAAAAGTTGGCATCCGATTAAATACTCATTTGCAACAGTTTACAGTTGAGGCAAAAGTGTTACTCCCCCGTTGCAGCAGCTGAACATCTGAACACAAGTTGACAGCAACATAAAACTAACCTAACATTGTTTGTTATAGCCTCAGGGCTCCAAACTGCAGCTACTTCATAGCAGTTTGTAATGCTTGATTGAGAAGAAGGCAAACAACAATTTGACCCTCCAGAAAAGACTGAATGTGTTGCTCTTAAAATTTTAATTTAAAAATTAAGTGATACCAGTGGAAAAAGTATTGTGAAAAAAATCTATGCTTCTCAACCTTCCTCATTTTATTTTAACCAGTCTTCAGGTGAAGAATTTGAGAAATTTATGCACGGGTGTATATCTCAGATTTTACTCCCTCAGATTGAGCCCTTACCTGTGTGATGAGCAGCATGAATGAAATGAGGGTGACTATCTACCTTACGTGCCTGGTCATTGTCCTCGAGCTGCCCCAGGTCTCTCCCACAGGCTTGTGCTATCCTCTTTCCGGCCACCAAGTTTCCCACTATCATAGAAGCAGGACCAACCTCTGTCCAGCACAAGCAGTCAATCATAACACAAGTCAGCACAAGTAACCATATGGATATAAATTCAATATCATTACAGAGGGTCTTTAACGTTTTCCTTATTGTCTAAAGTCGGCATCGTTGAGAGGAAAAAAAATGATCTACCTGGTTGTTTTTGTCTCGGTTTGGGTAGGTTGGTGACACATGTATGAGGACACATAAGGACATTGCAGGGGTGCAGGGCACCCTCCAGGAAGCGCTGCTTGGTCTCAGATATGTGGATGCCACCCAAAGGAGCTTTAGGAAGAGTGTTGGCAGGCACCAGAGCCAGGCAGTAAACCCCAACCTGGTGGATGCTGTCGATGGCCTGAAAAACACACAAGGACTGGTTAAATTTAATTCAGTTCAATTCAGTTTTATTTATATAGTTCCAATTCACAACACATGTTGTCTCAAAGTCAGGTACATACATTACAATTAATCCTAACCATTGAACAGAGCAGTCAGAGTTAGTTATTTATTCAAATTGGATAAAACGTTTTTCTGTCTAAGGAAACCAAGCAGATTGCATCCAGTCAGTGACTTGCAGCATTCCCTCCTCCCGGATGAGCCTGTAGAGACAGTGGACAGTAACTGGCGTTGACTTTGCAGCAATTCCCTATACTGAGCATGCATGTAGCGACAGTGGAAAGGAAAAACTCCCTTTTAACAGGAAGAAACCTCTAGCAGAACCAGGCTCAGTGTGAGCGGCCATCTGCCACGACCGAGTGGGGGTTAGAGAGAACAGAGCAGAGACACAAAGAGAACAAAGAAGCACTGATCCAGGAGTACTTTCTATGGGAAGGAGAAGTAAATGTTAATGGATGTAGCTCCTTTAGTCGTTTCACCTAGAAAGAAAGAATAGATAAACTCTGAGCCAGTTTTCAAGGTTAGAGTCTGCAAGAGAGCACATATAATTAGTTACAGTAAAAGCTCAGTCAATTGCCATGTCTAGGAGAGAGAAAGGGTTAAACACTGAAAGACAGGGCCATGTGGATCATCGGTAGAGGTTGAGCATTAAGTTGTTGCCAGCAGAAGCTTGGATGATGCCCCTCTACAGAAAGGTGTCACAGGTAGACACAGAGTCAGGCCAGGTGTAGCTTCTAGGAAGAGAAAAGAGAGAGAACATAAAGTTAAAAGCTGAAATAACAGCAAATAATGCAACATTGGAGAGTAATGTGACAATGTAGCGAAGAGGCTGAAAGTGGTCAATATGTCCTCCAGCAGCCTAAGCCTATAGCAGCATAACTACACAGAAAGTTTCAGTTCAGATTATTTAGTTAAACGGCGCTTATTTTCAACAATGTCGTTTCAAGGCACCCCACAAAGGGTCCCACTGATGGTCATTGTTATACTAAAAACCACAAGGATTGGGATACCTCTCTTTGTCAGACTGATTAAAACCTTTGGAAAAGAGAAGGGGTCATACAGGTAGCAGAAATGGAGGGTTTGTTTGCACCTCAACCATAACTGAGCCGGTTTAGGCTAAACCTGACTTCCCCTTACTCCATCCAACGGGGAGGGAGGAAGGCTCCCTCCCTGATAAACTAAGCCACTCTAACTATAAGCTTTATCAAAAAGGAAAGTCTTAAGCCTAGCCTTAAAAGTAGACAGGGTGTCCGCCTCACGGACCAAAACCGGGAGCTGGTTCCACAGGAGAGAAGCCTGATAACTAAAGGATCTGCCTCCCATTCTACTTCTAGAGTCTCTAGGAACCACCAGTAAACCTGCAGTCTGAGAACGAAGTGCTCTGTTAGGAATATATGGTACAATCAAATCTCTGATGTATGATGGAGCTAAATCATTAAGGGCTTTATATGTGAGGAGGAGAATTTTAAATTCTATTCTGGATTTAACAGGGAGCCAATGAAGGGAAGCTAAAATAGGAGAAATATGATCTCTCTTTTTAATTTTCATCAGAACTCTTGCTGCACCACTTTGACTCATCTGAAGGCTTTTAACTGCATTTGGTGGACATCCTGATAGTAAAGAATTACAATAGTCCAGCCTTGAAGTAACAAATGCATGGACTAGTTTTTCAGCGTCACTCCTGGATAGGATATTTCTAATTTTGGCAATGTTCCAGAGGTGAAAGAAGGAAATCCTAGAAACCTGTTTAATATGGGATTTAAATGACATGTCCTGGTCAAAAATAACACCAAGGCTTTTTACTTTATTACCGGAGCTCAATTTAATGCCATCCAGGTTAAGTGATTGACTAAGCAGTTTCTTTTTCAAAGACTCCGGTCCAAAGACGACAACTTCTGTCTTGTCTGAATTTAGAAGCAAAAAATGTAAGGTCATCCAAGTTGTTATATCTTCAAGACATGCTTGTAGTCTATCTAACTGGTTGGGTTCATCAGGATTTATGGATAAGTAAAGCTGAGTATCATCAGCGTAACAGTGAAAATTTATCCTATGCTGCCTGATAATTTGACCTATTGGAATCATATATATAGTAAAGAGAATTGGCCCAAGTACTGAACCCTGTGGTACTCCACAATTAACCCTGGAGTTTAAAGATGATTTATCATTTACATGAACAAGCTGGAATCTGTCAGACAAATAAGATTTAAACCAGCCTAGCGCTGTTCCCCTGATCCCTACAGCATATTCCAGCCTTTCTAAGAGAATATTGTGATCGACTGTATCAAATGCAGCACTGAGATCTAACAGAACCAGTACAGACACAAGTCCATTATCTGAGGCTAGAAGAATATCATTAGTGACTTTCAGCAGACCTGTTTCAGTGCTATGATGTGCTCTGAAGCCTGACTGAAACTCTTCAAACAGGTAATTGCTGTGTAAATGCTCACACATTTGATTAGCAACTATTTTCTCAAGACTTTTAGATAAGAATGGAAGATTGGATATAGGTCTGTAATTTTTCAAGTCATCTCGATCAAGCGAAGGTTTCTTAAGTAAAGGTTTAATTACAGCTACCTTAAATGCCTATGGTACATATCCATTTACTAAAGATAGATTAATCATATCTAAAATGGGGCTGGTAATTAGAGGGAACACTTCCTTAAATAATTTGGTTGGGATTGGGTCTAACATACAACTTGAAGGTTTAGATGAAGCTAATATAACTCAGGAAGCTCCACAGGATCAAAACAGTCCAAACACAGATCAGGTTCTACAGTTATTTCCAATGTTGTCTCACTTGCTGAGAATAAAGTAATCATCTTCGGTAGTATGTCAAAGATTTTATTTTTAAAAGAATCTATTTTATTTAAGAAGAATCCCATAAAGTCATGACTGATAAGAGCTAAGGGAATGGATGGCTCAACAGAGCTATGACTCTGTGTAAGTTTAGCAACTGTACTAAAGAGAAACCTAGGATTATTCTTGTTCTCTTCTATTAATGATGAGAAACAAGCTGTTCTGGCTTGGCAAAGTGTCTTTTTATACAACAGTAGGCTATTTTTCCAGATCAAGTAGGAATCCTCTAGGTGTGTAGAGCGCCATTTTCTCTCCAATTTTCTAACAATGTGCTTTAAAGTACGCACATCTAAATTAAACCAGGGAGCTAGCCTCCTATGAATAATTACCTTCTTTTTCAAGCGGGCTGCATTGTCTAATGCACCACGCAATAATGAAGTAACACTATGAACACGAGAATCAGTTTGTGAAGGGGCAGAAACTGAATTTTTGCCCTCCACTGTGCTTTTCAGTGATAATGAGGAGATTAAAAGTGGAACAGATTCTTTAAAGGTTGTTACAGCATCATCTGATAATGATCTACTATAATGAAATTTTGTTTCAGTTGTGGAGTACTCAGTTAAATTAAACTCAAAGGTTATTAAGAAATGGTCAGACAGGACAGGGTTATGAGAAAATATTGTTATGTCTTTACACTCAATGCCATATGTCAGCACGAGGTCCAGAGAATGAAGACAAAGGTGGGTAGGTTTGTTAATGTTTTGAGCAAAGCCAGTTGAGTCTAAGATACCATTAAAGGCTATATTTAGGCTATCACGTTCAGTATCAACATGAATGTTAAAATCCCCCACTATAATAACCTTATTTGTATTTAACACTAAATCAGATAAAAGGTTTGAAAACTGATCTAAAAATTGAGAGTAAGGGCCTGGTGGACGGTACAAAACAGCAAACAGAAGTGGTTTTAGTGCTTTGCAATTTGGATGAGGAAAACTAAGGATTAAATATTCAAAAGAGTTGTAGCTGTTTATTGGTCTGGGACTAATCAATAAATCGGACTGAAAGATGGTTGCTACTCCTCCTCCTCGCCCAGTATTTCGAGGAATGTAAAAATTTAAATAATTAGTAGGAGTTGACTCATTTATAGTAACATAATCCTCTTGCTGCAGCCAGGTTTCTGTTAGGCAAAATAAATCAATCTGATTGTCAGAAACCAGGTCACTAACTAGCAATGTCTTTGAAGAGAGAGATCTTATGTTCAGTAGGCCACATTTAATTGTTTTATTTTTCTTTTTAGTCTGAGTTGTGTTTATTTTTATGAGATTTTCCTGATTTCCTCTTTTTGGATTATTTTTTAGTCTATTCAATTTTGGCCATGGGCGAGACACTGTCTTAATAGGGTAATGGGTGGGTAGCAGTACAGAAGCTGCAGAGAGGAGTGTTAAACTACGACCCTGCTTCCTGGTCTGAACCCTAGGTTGTCAGAGTTTTGGACAACTAATAAATTCGGCCAGATTCCTAGAAAGAAGAGCTGCTCCATCCAAAGTGGGATGGATGCCATCTCTCCGGATCAGACCAGGTTTTCCCCAAAATGTTCGCCAGTTATCAATGTAACCCACATTGTTTTCTGGAAACCAGCCAGCGGTTGAATGACAGCATGCGGCTAAACATGTCGTCACTGGTCAGATCAGGGAGGGGATCAGAGAAAATTACGGAGTCCGACATTGTTTTGGCAAACTTAAACACCGAAGCAACACTAACTTTGGTGACCTCCGATTGACGTAACTGGGTGTCATTACCGCCAGCGTGAATAACAATCTTACTGTATTTACGCTTATCCTTAGCCAGCAGTTTCAGGTAGGATTTGATGTCGCCTGTTCTGGCCCCTGGCCGACATTTGACTATGGTCCCTGGTGTCTCTAGTGCCACGTTTCTGACTATGCATTGCGGGTGTGTCGCTGAGCGGGGAAAATCTGTTAGAAACGCAGACGGGTTGGTGGTGACCTGTGGGCTGGGATCTAGGACTATGCTTTCTACGTAACGTCACCCAGCCGGTCTGAGGCCCTGGCTGCGCGGGCTCTGCTGGAGGACTGCTACGGGGAGCTACCCGCGGTGGCTCCGTGCTGGCTAAGGGGCCTCGGCTATCAAACACATTAAAAAAACTAGACAAACAGAATCGTCTGTTAATTTATTTCAAATTTAAGATGAACCTCAAGCAAAACATAGAAAGACTACAACATTAATAAAAAGACTACATTAATCTACACTCTGATTAGATGCAAACCATGTTTATGGTTGATTTAGCATTTCCCAGAGCGCAAACAAAAAAATCTGGACATGTATTATATTTTCTGGCATAGTATATTAGTGGTTGTAGCCATAGTCCAGCACATTAGCTGCCAAACAAAATGCAAGCTTAATGTCCAAAATTGGAAACTATAACATCCTTTCCTAACTCATGAAAAAGTGAATTATTTTAAACAGATGATGTCTGCACCTGAAGGACACGGCTCATCCACTGGAAGCTGTCCTCCTCTGAAGCATCTGGCCTCTGTTCGGCGACCACAACGATTCTCTCATCGTGCAGGACCGACACTGAAAACACTGCTATCCTGGAGCCAAAAGCACAAAATCAAACGACTGTAGCTTCAGCAATACGGCCACTGGAGTCGGTAAATGATGCCAGACACACCAGTGATGCAGCCAGTACAGAAATATGAAATGAAGGGTTTGAACTGTTTTGTCCTTTACCTTCCCCTGTACACAAACTTCATGGGCTCTACAGCCAGCGCCGTGGCAACCACATCATCGGCATTGTGTCTCCGGCCACTGACAACTATGAGGCCATCCATCTTCCCAACGACAAACACAAGGTTGTCCTTAAAAGGAAAATCAGATAAATATGGTTAAATGGACAGCCAGTGAGAGTGACATACTTCAAGTTTGCAGTCATGCAACAAGGAGTCAGGCACAAAAGTTGAAATTACATTAAGTTATGTAATGTAAAGTCACATGCAAACTGAAATAGACAAAAGCAGGTCCAGAACGAGAGGGAAAAAGTCTTATTTTAGTTTAAGAAAAAATAAAATTATTCATTATTTTAAATTGGTGCAGAAAACACATCAATTAATAATATTTTACTTATTGCTTTTTAAACCTGAAAGAATTCCTCACTGGTTTCTTACAGGTTAAACATAAAAATGTCATTCTTTGTGTCTCTAATTTAAATGCATGTTATGAATATAGCTAACAACTATTTTTTCACTGGAAGTAAAGTATAAACTATGGAAATTGTTAATAAAGAATAAAAAGGTCTCACAAGCAAGTCAATAGTTTTTTGTTTTTCTTCTTATTTGACTTAACTGACTATAATATTGTTCCAAGACATATATTTATGGATAAAAAGGTAAATGAACAATACAATCTGTAAGCTACTTATCTAAATATTTGTTAATGGATTGATTATGACAAATACGTATTTAGTTTGAGTTATTTTAAAACATTTTTGGACTAATCAAAGATTGAAGTTAAATAGGCATAACATTCACCCAGTTTAATGATGCAAAACTTACTGGTCCCACAAAGCCAAGCAGTGAGGTTCTGGTGAAAGGCCTGTCACTGATGGGAACTCCAGATGGTTTTACTGGGATAGTCTGCAACAAGACGCTTCAAGTTGATAAGTGAAACACACACAAGAGGAGTCATCAGCGTAACAAGAGACATGTAAAATATGATGGTTTGGGCAAGAGTTTGAGTTTTAACTTTCATCAAAACATTTCAAAAGGATTTCTAAAGTCACAGTAATGCTAAAATACATTATGTGCATTTTATAAAGCATTTTAAAAGGGGGTTCCTAACCTCAAAGATGTTCTTGGTCATGCCTGGCAGACCATAGTACGCTAAACCAGAACTGCCTGAGCTAACGCAGATCTCTCCAACCTCATCTGTCTGACAGAGAAAAGGTGTTCCCTCCACTCGCACCACGCAAACAACAGCTGGGGATGGAAAATGGAAACTGAATTAGAAGCTAAAGCATCTGAGGCAAAGAAGATTTTTAAATGTTAGATTTGATGACTCAAACCTATAAAATAATAATCACACAGTAAACCAACAAGATTTATAAAATAGCTTCAACATTTCAGCTCAACATTTAAACACGTACACAGAACAAAATACAAACAATGTATTCTTGTTGTTTTTCAGCAATAGGAAAAATCCTTGCCCTGCTTTACCTCCAGGCATGACCTGTCCTACATCCTGCACTGTGAGGACAGAGAGTTTCTCCTCCGTGTCCACTCGGATCACACTGTGACTCAGCCCGCTCATGGACAGCACTGCTTTTCCTGGGGGAGGAACACCCATCTCTGGAGGTCTGTAGGACACGCATAGAAACACGTTACTGTAGGTAAAGAACAATTGCTTCTGACCATAAACACACATGGAGAGACTTGAAGAGCCACCAGGACATCCAAAGTTGTAACAGACAAACATGCTCACTTCAAAGCAAGCATATTAGGCTTGCCTTGCTTTGCTGGGAGTAATTTAATCTCGGCTCAAGTGCAGCTGTTCTGTGAAGGCCTCTGAGATTTGCAAGTGAATATTAGTGCACTTTACAAATCTATTGTTTATGCAAGAATGGTAGGAAGAAAGCCATTATTAAAAGGAAGCCATAAGAAGTTTCAGTTAGCCACAAGACCTAAAGGAGACACAGCAAACATGTGGAAGAAGATGCTCAAGCCAGATGAGAGCACATTTTTTGGCCAACTTGCAAAAATGCTTCTTGTGAAGCCTGTACACATCACCCTAAGAGTCAAACATGGTGGCAGCATCATGCTGTGGGGATACTGTTCTCCAGAGGGGACAGTGAAGCTGGAGTTGATAAAGGACAATCTGTTATGGGCTGCAGAAGACATGGTGAATGAGTGCCTCATACTGTAGGACAACAACCCTAAACATTCAGCCACAGCTACAATGTAAAATTGAATAAATGTAGAATAAATAAAAACTTGTTTTTTTTCCAGCAGAATACAACTAATGCCACAGACAGCTCAACTCAGAGGTGACATGCTTTCATTCTGTGTAGTGACGAAGATTCACCTCCGGATGGCGACAGTCATTGCTTCTGAGGAGCTAGCACATGGGCAGATCACCTCAGGTCGCAGCCCACGTGCCTGAAACACATTGAGGAAGGCGTCGCAGGAGGATATCGACCCTACGGTAACACACACACACACACACACAGTCAGTCTGATACATACCCAAATCAACGTTAATGTCTCGTAGCTCTCGGACAAGTCTGAGCAGATGCACTCACATGGGTTAGCTCCATCAGCCACGATCAGCATCCGCAGTGAGCTCAGACTGATGTCTCTCTGTTCTCTCTGGGCCAGCAGGGACCAGTGCATGTCCCTCGACTTCACCACTGCTACCCGTGCTGGACAGGTGATGCAAACACAAAGAGAATCAGTGGTGCAAGCCCCCCATTCATCCAACCTGACAGCCAATAGCATGTCATAAAACCTGACAGGAGACCGACTGACGCCAACAGTTAACCCAATAAAGGTCAAATCACAACAGAGGGTTTTTCTTTCATCCATCATCATTGGGAGGATAAAACTAAAGCAACACACTTTACTGAAGTAAAAGTAAACAACAGCAACAGTTTACTTTTATAAGTTAAAAAAAATTGCTAAATCTGGTAGACTGAATTAAGACAAGTTTTAAATTAGATAATCCGCTTACCTTTGTACATGTGAACCTTCTGTATCCAGGACAGAGGGTTGACTTTCATCAGGGAGTAGGGAATGCTGATCACGTGCATCCGATTCATGACGCTCTGCCAGGAGAGCAGAAAGGCATCAGATAAGCTACAACACATTTACCAGGTGCATCAAAAATAACTGAAACATGATGTAACTGTAAACACAATTTTATCACTCAAAGCACAAGAACTGTGTGTTGGTGATTGTGCTGCGTCTGAGAAAGAATCCACACGTTGCAGCAAGCCAACTATAAATTGAGTGCATGAAACCAATCAAAGCTGTGCCAGTGTGTTAAAGGAAGCAAATTTTTATGACATAAGATGGTATTCTCCTTTAGGACTATTAGCCTGAAGTATCTGCATGCTGATAAGGTTCTCAAAGGGCAGTCCGGTGGATATATCACATCTTTCTTTAGAGTTTGAGAAAATACTCATTTTGTTCACCTTTACGCTAAATCTATTATTGCTGATCTATTTTAGAAGCTTAAGAAATTATATTGAAGCAAGTAGGGCCTTTTAGGCTTTAAATTCATGCTGATCAGATGTGAACATGAAGACGAGTGTTTTGCTGTATGAAAAAATCTGATTTGAATGGGCAATCAATATCACTGGACAATGACTGCAAAAGGTTTTTAAGCAGATAAAAACAAAATGTAGTGTCTTTCATCTAATGAAAATCCATCACTGATTTCGTGAGAAAATTAGAATATCACATAAGACCAATAAAGAAAGGCTTTTTAATACAGATACGCTGACCTACTGTCCAGTGGATGTACTCAGTATTTGGTCAGGGCTAGTTTTGCATGAATTACAGCATCAATGCAGCGTTGCATGGAAGTGATAAACCTGTGGAAATGCTGAGGTGTAATGGAAGCCCATGTTGCTGGGATAGCGGACTTCAAATCATATGTATTAAGGTCGAGTCGAGTCTGCTGGCCGGTCAAGCACAGTAACACCATGGTCATTGACCCAGCTTTTGTACTTTTGACACTGTGGACAGGTACCGAGTATTGCTAGAAAATGAAATCAGCAATACCATTAAAACTTAGCAGCAGAGGGAAGCATGGAGTGCTCTAAAATCTCTGGATGGACGGTTGCTCTGACTTTAGACATACACACCTTGGGAATCTCCCTCAAGCTCTTGAATGGACCATGCTTTACAGTCCTCTCAAGGCTGTGGTTATCTCTGTTACTAGTGCACCTTGTTCAAACAAACATTTTCCTTCCACTCAACTTCCCTTTAATATGCCTGCTTAGAGAACTCTTCCAGCTTCTTTGGTTGCTTACCATCCTTGTGGCGGTTGACAGTGACTATCTGCTGGACAATTGTCAAACAGCAGTATTTTTCATAATTGTGTAGGTCATAATGTAACACACCTCTGTATTAAAATCCTTTTTCAATTGCCTAATATAATATTTTATTTTTTGTAAAACAGAATTTGGTGTTTTCGCAAGCTAAAGTTATAATGATCAAAATTAACAGGAATAAACACCCGAAATATATCAGTATGTGTACTGAATCTATATAAGAGTTTCCCTTTTTGATTTGAATTACAGAAATAAATTAACTTCTCAATAATATTCTAATTTATTAGGATGCACTATTACATATTTTGTATACATATATTTTTTTGATATTTTGAAAAACCTTACCGTGAGGACACCATGCCATAATCCTGCTTCTCGTTTAAAGTCCAGAACATTGGTAATGGTTTCACCTATAAATCAAAAAGATTTAGTCCAAATAATGAGGATAAAACAATACTGGTGACATTTCATCCAACATGCTCCCCCTTACATACATCACAACCAAAAACTTCTGCAATAAAGAGGAGGTACTGAAACAGAAGAGAGACAAACGAACGGAGGAATTAACTCTGAGAAACAAATCTGGAAAGTGACTTCAGGCTACTGGTGTGGTTCGGAGTTATTTAGAGCAAAACTGGGACACTGGAAGAAAGGAAATGCTTCATGTTCTTGTTTTTTTTCAAGCAGACCTGATGCAGGTCTGACAGACTAAAACACAACCAGCTGAAAGCAGCATCAATCAAACTGTAATTACACCACAGAGGGTATGTGAGCTGCTGTATTTGGTATTTTATGATACCAAAAATACAATAAAATATGTATTCAGTGACTATAATCAGTTATATCTGACCTGCTGTGTCTATAAGGAAAAAGTAGAGCAGTCACAGCCAATTCCCTCCCTACAGCAATGTGACATCTGCAATTTATTTTTCACAATATTTTCCTTCAACATAATCAGAATTGCTTTAGCTGGTTTCATGGTGTGTCTTTGCGCCTCGTGACTCCACTACCTAAAACATCCATGTCACAGTTATGAATAAATGATAAAGAAAGAAGAGGGACCAAATAAAGCGAAGTAACTCATATTAAGCAGTCCTCCCCACCTTCTGTGTAGCCGCAGGCCTGTGTCAGGGCCTGACAATGAGCCAGCATGGCTGAATGGGACACGGTTATTCCCATGGTGCTTCCCTCTTTGCTGGTTTTATACTGGGTTTAGATAAAAAGGAAAAACATTTAGAAATGTGTTGACATTTAGAACGTATAGTTACTTAAAAATTAGAATTAGTCGCATTAGGTAAAAAAAATGTTTTTCAAATACTTCAGAAAACAATAATAATGTGCTAAATCCGTGATATGAGACGTATAAAATGCAATGGCCTCAATCATTTTGTTAACCTGTACTTACTTCTATATAAGCGATATCATGGCTGGCTTCTTGTATTGGCGGGTGCCAGTCTTTTGGAGGCTTCACAACATGTTTCCCATCTGTCACAAACCAAAGCAGCCGCGGCCAGCCTGCAGAGACGCAGACACAAAGAGCTTTTTTAGCCAAATGAAACTATCATCTTAAAGCAAATAGAAACAAAAATAAAACAACGAGTCATACCTTTGAAAGTGGCTACCTCCCCTGTTTGTGCTTTGGGCAGACCTTTCTGACAAGCATCGGTGGTCAGTGCCAACGTGACCCCGCAGCTCCCCAACAGAAAGCCAATCTGCTGACTCCCTGCATCCTGGGATAACAAAGAGAGAGCTGATTTCCAACAGATTAGCTTTAGCTAACATTACAATAAACTATTAGGAAAGTCAATGCAGCTCAATCTTTGAAAAATTACAGCACATTTGTACATTTTTTCATATTGAAACCGCGCATTTCAATGTATTTTATTGGGATTTTATGTGACAGACCAACACAAAATAAAGCTCAAAAATGTAAGAGAAATAAACAAATACAAATAAGAAAAAGAGTAGTGTCCATTAGTACTGAGGCCCCTTTACTCTATTACCCTTAAATAAAATCTAATGCAAACAACTGCCTTGAGAACTCATCTAATTATTAAACAGAGTCCTACTGTGCGTAATTTGATCTCAGGATAACTCCAGCTGTTCTGTGAAAGCATCATAAAGACCCAAGGATCACAGCAGACAGTTCAGTGAGTAAGCTGTAGAGGAGGTTAAAGCAGGGTTAGGTTCTAAAACAAGGTCCCAAACCTTGAACATCTCACAGAGCTCAGGTATTGCACAACTGCAAACCTACCAAGATATGACTGTCCATCTACACAAATAAGCCAGGCAAGGAAAGTATGAGTCAAGAGAAGCAGCCAAGAGGCTCACCCTAACTGCGGAGGAGCTGCAGAGATCCACAGCTCAGGTGGGGGAATATTTTAAAAGGGAAAAATACTAGTAGATAACTTCACAAATTGACCTTATGGAACAGTGGCAAGATAAAAGACACTGTTGAAAAAGTCATTGGAGGTCCCTTTTGTAGTTTATAAAAAGCCATTTAGGGAGTGGTGGCAACATGTTGTGGGGATGGTTTTCTTCAGCAGGGACAGGGTTGTTGGCCAGAGTTGATGGGAAAATAGATATGATAATTCTGGAAGAAATCCTGTTAGAGGCTCCAAAAGACTTGAGACTGGGGTAGACGCTCACTTTCCAGCAAACACATAGCATGTGAAGTGGTTTAGAACAAAGCTTATTCACATGTTAGAATTTCAAAGTCAAAGTCCAGACCTAATCCCAACACAGAATCTGTGGCAGAGACTTGGAAATGGATGTTCAAAAAAGCTCTGCATTAAATCTGACTGAGATTGAGCTCTTTTGCAAAGAAGATAAAAAAAACTTTCCGTCCCTAGATGTGCAAAGCTGGTAGAGACATACCCCAAAAGACCTGCAGTTCTAATTAAAAAGAAACATGTTTCTACATCTACAGTATTACTGCAGGCAGGTTGAATACATATGGAACCCACTATTTTCCTCCCATTTTGTACTACTCTTTATCAAATAAAAGCCCAACAACACAGATTGAAGTTTGCGGTTTTCCTAGGGCAAAAAAACCCAAAAAGGTTCAAGAGGTATAAATACTTTGACAAAACATTGCCTGCATTAAGTAGAATGCAAAATGTTCCTGAATGGAGGGAAGGGCTTTAACTAAAAAAGAAGAAACCCCAGAACCTCTCACATAAAAACAGCAGCAGGTATGCAGGCAGAGTGACAGCCAGTCACCATTAAAAAACCCCACTGCTGTGTATCAGACACAGACTGGGGCAAGAACGAAACCCGTGATCTGACACACACACTTACTCATATTAGATTGGCTCTGCGAATTATCTTGGAGCAAGACTCATGCTGGGGAAACTACACAGCTCAGAGGAGGTGAAGGAGTGGTAGACAGAGGGAGATAGGGAAACGAGGAGAGGGAGGATAATAATCAAAAAAGAGAGATGACAGAGGAAAACAACGAGAGGAGGAAGAGTGAGCGGTGCTGTCAGAATGAGCCAATGAGGTTCTGACTCCTGAGAACAGTTGGCCCGGGATCTAATATTTTCACTGTAATTACTCGTCTTCTCACCCTACGCATCTTCCATTGATTACAGCACAATGTGTGCCAACAGCATGCTTATAAAAGCAATCAAGAACTCCAATTACTATTCAGCCAACGTAACTAATGTGGATGAATTTGGTAAGGTATGTGCTGATGAGTCTGCTGAAATGGCAGCGCATTACGCCAATCTGTAAGCAAACATGTCAGACAGCGCTGCTCCTATGGTGATATGATACATAACTATAAACTACATGCTCTTTAGCCGTACTTAATAATCAAATAAACCAGAAATGATTCCTGTGAAGCACTGTAACTGCAGGGCAGTGCACATTAAACTTTTTGTATGTCCAGCAGGGGTCAGTGCTGATTCGTAATGATAGAAAGGAAAAACAGAAAGCCAAGAGGTTGGGGTTTGTATTTGGCTTTACCTTTCTGGTCAGCGGTACTTCAATAGGCACAGGTACGAGCTCTGCTAGGAGACAGCCGTAGAAGGCCACCATGAACATCACTGGGTCATTGTTGGGGCAAACGAGTGCAACCTGATGGGGTGTCAAACACAGTGTGGAAAACATGGGACGGTTAGGGCTTTAATGTTCAACAGTTATTTAGTATCACCCCAGCTGTATCACAGTGCCTTGCAAAAGCATTCACACCCGATTCACTTTTTCAACTTCTGTCACCACAAACCTCAATGAATTTATTGGAATTTTATTTAAAAGACCAGCACAAAGTACTGCATAATTGTCAAGTGGAAGGAAAATGATACATGGATTTTATTTTTTTTAACAATTTCAAAAGTGTTCAGGACTCTTAAGTCAATACTTTGCAGAGTTAGCTTTTGCTGCAAATTACAGCTTCAAATCTTTTTGGGTATATCTCTGCCAGCTTTGTACATCTAGAGGCTGAAATTTCTGCTCCTTTTTCATGCAGGTTGTCTTCCAGGATTGTCCTGGATTTAGCTCATTCCATCTTATCAAATTTGAACAGAGGCCCTGGTTCCTGGTGAATGATGATGCTGCCACTACTTAATTTCTTATGGGGTGTTCAGCATTTGTTTTCCACCACATATAGTGTTTTGATGAAGGCTAAAAAGTTAAGTTTTTGCTGTGTTCTTGCCATGGCTTATGGCAAACTGCAAGCAGGACTTCTCATTACTCTCTTTCAACAAGGGCTTTCTTCTTGCCACTCATCTATAAAGACCAAATTTGTGGCATACCCTACTGATAAATCGAATCCTGTCAACAGATTGTCCCACCAGAGCTGGGAATCTCTGCAGCACCTCCAGAGTTACCATGGCCCTCTTGGCTGCATCTCTGATCAATGCTCCCCTTGCCTGGCCTGTCGGTTTAGGTAGACGGCAGGTAGGTTTGAAGGTGTCCTATACAGTTTCCACTTTCAGATAATCAATTAAACAGAGCTCGATGAAATCATCCAAGCTTGAGATATCATTTAATAACCTAACCCTGTTTTAAACTTTCACAACTTAATACCTGACCTGTATGCTGTGTTCCTTGGTCTGAATAATGCAGTTATTTCTGCATAACAAACCTCTGAGGCCTTCACATAACAGCTGCATTCATACTGAGTTGATTGTACTGGATTTTATTTAGGGGTAATAAAGTAAAGTGTATGTCACACAGATCTTTCCAAAAAAAAACATCTTTTTCCACTTCACAAGTGTGTGCTACTTTGCCTTGACCCGTCACCTAAAATCCCAATAAACTTTGGTATTGTCATATGACAAATTTTGAGAAAGTTAAAAGAGGTGTGAATACTTTTGCAAGGCACTGTACAGCACAGACATTTCATCTGTATTCAACAATTTATGAAAACGACTTGTTTTCTCTCACTAAGGAATAGTTGATGTCATAAACCTATAATTTAGATTAGGTTACAGTTGGCAACCGATTTGCTTAGTTATACACAAAGATTGGAAACAGGAGAGACACCAAACCAGTGTTTTTGTTTTCGGTTTGGCATATTTTTCTGCCTAAACCCCAGAAATGCTATCTTTCCAACACTACATTCTGTTTGGAGTTTTATAGATGCTGAAATGTGTCTCTGCCTGCAAAGATTAGTCATGGCATTTTGAGCATCTTGTGCTCATCTACTACATTAGTTATTTCAAGTAGATGTGATTGGATAAATATCATCACAACCCGTTTAGAAATGTGCAAACACTTGGATATCATAACTTACTCTGTCTCCAGGCATTAGCAAAGGCTCATTTCTGCTGCTCAGCTTGTTTAGCAAAGTGTAGGCCAGTTTCTGACTGCGGGTCCACAGTTTACCTGCAGACATTAATGCACACCATCAAATATATCCAAAGCATAATTTTATAAGAGTTGATACAGTTTTACATTCCCTGTTGCACTGCTGGGCCCACTCTCCACAGGATTATACCTACCATAGGTGAGTGTGTAGACGGGTTTGCCGGCATTGTCGAGTGCTGTCAGACAGGGGCTCTTTGGATGAGTGGTGCCCCACCTTTGCAGGGCTGCTGGCAAAGAAGGAGGCCAGTTGGTGACCACCCCGAGAGGCTCTCCTTCTAGAGGGCTCATCTGCTGGCCTTCTGGCCTGGGCTGGTTGGGATCTGGCTGCTGGACTAAAAACAGAGAGAGGAGCATCTTTCTGAGTGGGAGGATCAGTGGGTATTCTAAGTATCAGAGCAGAACTAGGCCTTGAGCTGTTTTTAAATCTAACAACCATTTTAAGTGAAAGTGACATAAAAGCAGATGGGACTACAAGACAATGTGAGGAGGGAATGGAGGATGAGAAGGTTTGATGACCTTTTTTTTATCTTCATATGGTTTACTGAAAAACTGCTTAATGAAAAATTGTAATACCAGGTAAATTCAATCTTACTGGCAAGTAAAATTTAGAGCTTTTAAACAGACCTCGCAGGTTAGATTCTTGCCAAATAAAACACTTTTGTTTGGAAGAAAATGTGTTCAGTCTACTGCTGTTTCACCTCTCTGTGTGTTTTTCTGCTCACAGCAAGCAGACCACCACAGCCTCTGTGCCAGAATCTGCCAGGCTTTACAAAAACCTGCTGTTGAGTTGCTGCTCCTGCTAGATTTTCAAGACATGGTGATTCTCATCCTGAGCCCTAACTTGAGAGCCATAAGGCATGACTCTACCTCAGAAACCTTTTCCAGAAACCTGGGTAGATTTCTCGGGTCATCCTTTAACCCCATTCCCTTTGTTTCCACTGCATCCACCAGGATAAAAACTGAAATATAAATTTACCCCAGAAACTGCAGCGGTAAGCAGTAGTACTTTTAATACTACTCTGAAATGTTTGGGTGCAGCTTTGTGAAGGAGAGAATGTCAAAGCTTTCAGGTTGTTTAAATATTTTTAGCATTATGTTTCAGTCATCCCACTTTAAAATGCTCTGCAGTTCATATTTCTAAATATACATTTAAATCATAACTGGCCCTTCCATTGCGGTTACAAAGAGGATAAGTGCATTTACAGAAAAAAAAGCCTTTTTGTTACATCCACTAAAGCAGAATGCTACTACAAGATTTGGTCTGAAAAGGCACCATCTGGAAATCTAATTCAATTCTGTTTTATTTATATAGCACCAATTCACAACACATGTTGTCTCAAGGTACTTCACAAAAGTCAGGTACATACATTCCAATTAGTCCTAACCATTGAACAGAGCAGTCAGAGTTAATTATTTATTCAAATTGGATAAAAAGTTTTTCTGTCTAAGGAAACCCAGCAGATTGCATCCAGTCAGTGACTTGCAGCATTCCCTCCTCCCAGATGAGCATGTAGCGACAGTGGACAGTCACTGGCGTTGACTTTGCAGCAATCCCTCATACTGAGCATGCATGTAGCGACAGTGGAGAGGAAAAACTCCCTTTTAACAGGAAGAAACCTCCAGCAGAACCGGGCTCAGTGTGAGCGGCCATCTGCCACGACCGACTGGGGGTTAGAGAGAACAGAGCAGAGACACAAAGAGAACAAAGAAGCACTGATCCAGGAGTACTTTCTATGGGAAGGAAAAGTAAATGTTAATGGATGTAGCTCCTTTAGTCGTTTCATCTAGAAAGAAAGAACATATAAACTCTGAGCCAGTTTTCAAGGTAAGAGTCTGAAAGAGAGCACATATAATTAGTTACAGTAAAGCTCAGTCAATTGCCATGTCTAGGAGAGAGAAAGGGTTAAACACTGAAAGACAGGGCCACGTGGATCATCGGTAGAGGGTGAGCATTAAGTTGTTGCCAGCAGAAGCTCGGACAATGCCCCTCTCCAGAAAGGTGTCACAGGTAGACACAGAGTCAGGCCAGGTGTAGCTTCTAGGAAGAGAAAAGAGAGAACAAAGTTAAAAGCTGAAATAACAGCAAATAATGCAAAATTGGAGAGTAGTGTGAGAATGTAGCGAAGAGGGTGAAAGTGGTCATTATGTCCTCCAGCAGCCTAACCCTATAGCAGCATAACTACACAAAAGTTTCAGTTCAGATTATTTAGTTAAACGGCGCTTATTTACAACAATGTCGTCCCAAGGCACCCCACAAAGGGTCCCACTGATGGTCATTGTTATACTAAAAACCACAAGGATTGGGATACCGCTCTCTGTCAGACTGTTTATAACCATTGGAAAAGAGAAGGGGTCATACAGGTAGCAGAAATGGAGGGTGTGTTTGCACCTCAACCATAACTGAGCCGGTTTAGGCTAAACCTGACTCCCCCTTACTCCATCCAACAGGGAGGGAGGAAGGCTCCCTCCCTGATAACCTAAGCCACTCTAACTATAAGCTTTATCAAAAAGGAAAGTTTTAAGCCTAGCCTTAAAAGTAGACAGTATAACCAGAGAACTAATTCTTTCTTTGACAAAAACACCTTTCAACACGAATACTTATGTTGAATGGATGCATGGCCGCTTTTTGGTGACCAGGAAACGAATAGAGTGAGCCCTTTTTTTCACAAAAGATAATCTCTGAAGAAAATGTGCAAGAGCTTTGTGGACTTTAACAGGTGGAGAGGATGAATTTCTGTTGGAAACCACTTTTTTCACAACTATAAAAACAACTTGACTCTTACATTTAAGAAAAGGAACAACACAAAGCTAAAGGAGAGGTACACAAGATGGTTCATGCCACTACTGGAAGGGATATGTAACTCAAGCAGCGAGTAAACAGCCAGACCAGAAAAAGAAGATGTTTGTGAGCATAAGTTTTATAAGGTAAAAAATGCTTTCTTTTACCTTTTGTGTCCTCAATCAAAACTAAATCTCTGCTGGTGTCCACAGCGTTAAAATAATCCCCCCTCTGCAGACAATAGCTTCAGCAGCGCAATCTATTTTTTCGTGTCTAAACCAAATGAAGTATGTGTTCGGTGGCAGCTACAGTCTGACTGTATGTCAGTATTTTTGTCATACAGTTTTGGGGAGGAATGTGCTGATGAATTCCTGTTTACATTAGAGTAACAATGCTGGTCAGAACTGGAGCAGAAATTATGTCTATGTGAATGCCGCCATAATCTTTGTTTGAAATTACAGTTTTTGTCACAAGTCATCATTTGCCTCTGCTGTGAATTACAGTCAGATGGGGTCAGCAACAGAGCGCTTTTAAATCAGTCCATCGAATGCTGATTTGTAAGGTCTCCAAGCTACTGCTCTACGGCAACTTTTCTCCCGACTTCCTGCTCCTCACTGGAAAAAAACAATATAAATCTTCACTTTATGAACTTTGATTCAAGATGGAGACTTTACTCCAAATACTCCTATGTTTTAAGCAGTGATATCCAAGTTCATCATTTTAAACTCAATGAAACCACTCGTTGCTACATTTTTAGATGATTTGAGCTATATTCTTTTCATGCTTTTTATGCATTTCTGCAAGCAGTAGCTACAGGAGGAGCAATCATCTCAGAGTAATTGGTTCTGAATGGCTCTGAAGGATAAATTGTCAGGGAAGAAGGATGGAAATAAATCTGACGTGAGTTAACTCTGTGGGCTATAGATGCAAAGCTTGAAGAGTTAGAGATTAAGAGTCAAATTAAATACGCTGGAAAAAATATTTTTTCAATATGATTTGGTTAGTATTGGAAACAATTACTTTTAGGTCATCTTACCATCTAAAAGCTCCTCGAAGTCATCAACAAAGAATTCACGCAATGGTGGACGCTTTGGTCTCTTTAATGTATTGAGCAGTTGCTGGATTTTGTTGGAGACACGACTGTTGACAGGAACACCTATAAAATGAGTTTGGAGGGAGTGAAACGTAAGAAGTGAGGGGAGACATAAACAAGGCAAAACAGAGATGTGAGGGAGAACAAGCATGAAAAACATAAACATGGAGGGCATCACGGTGGAGGCGTGTGCAGATGGGGAGATTGATGAGGTAATGAGAAGAGCACAGAAAGGAGAAAAGGTCAGTGTGGTGGTATGGGGCAATTTAGAGGACAATGAGCTGTCACACTGTGGCATGACAACAAAACCGAATACTCCTCTACAGAGACCTGGAGGTCAGAAATTCAGCCAGGATTCTCTAAAGATCACAAATAAACCTCACAAAAATAAATATGTAAAGAGCGAGCCACCTCGCCTGCTGCCTAGCAACAGAGATGTCCTCTCTGCGGCATGTAAATTATAAAATATCTGCAAAGGTGTCCTTATTATACACACTGAAAAAGATCAGAATCAGCAGAGGATAAGATCGTGACTTTAAATGTGTATAAATAAATTCACATGCATGCTTTTTCTACCATATACATGACGGCACATTGCAACATAATGAAAGGGCAGAAAAAGCAGAGAATAAGAGAAACAGACTGAATAAAAAACGAAGACCGATCCTCTCAGATTTTCTTCATACACTGCTTGGTCTCAGACTAGATTTACCAGACAATATATTCACCATTCGAATTTCACCCTTAAATTATGAAAAGGGGGCCTTTGTCAGACATTCCAGACAGCCACAGGAGCTGAAAGCCACAGCTGTACGCAGCTTGCTACATCTTTTTTATAATAAAAGGCCTGAGTAAGACAGATGCTGCCTCCTTATGTGGGCAAATATGTACTGGGAGTTAATGTGTGGGGGTCAGCAGGCCCTGATTGGCCAATTAGAAAGTCCCCGGACACTCAGGGGACATAAATCCCATCAATTAATGAGCCCTGCTCACTAATATCACAGCCAACTAGGACCCATCTTCTAAAGAACTATAATTAATCGGTATATGATCTTTCCTCTAAGACTGGTTTGGTCTTAAAGTAAAGAAAAATGTCACACATTTTTACAACGAACAAACCCAAGGTATAATAAAGATAAATTTAAGGAATAAAGCATGTGTTCTGCTAAATTTCAATTACTGCTAACAAACCCCAGACCTAAACCCACATGTGTTACTTCCATCTGTCAAAACTTTCCAAGTTCCTGACCCTGTCTGCGGGTCTGAGCCACAAAACTGTTCCAGCCACTTCTAACAAAAAGATGGCTCATAAATACATAGTTTAATTTTCTCTAAATTTGATGCTGCAGTTAGATTGAAGTTGTCACAGTCTATTCAAACAGAAATTGATGTACTTTTGTAGGTGTATTTGATGTAGGCTATTTTCAGCCAAGGATTATAATAATTAGGTTGGACGTTGTACATATTAGAATAACTGCAACACATTGTTCTAATTTTGACATTAAGGACAAAAGGATAATAGCATCAGAATGAACACATTTGTTTGCACCACTGGTAAAGATGGCTAAGGACCAATTACTTTTTTTACAAAATCAATGTTGGCACCCCTGCTGCCAATATGTACACGTTCGTTTGCCAAAAGGACAGCACTTAGTCTTCACAAGTTGGGGCACACAAAGAGAGGGATCTTTGAACATTTCACTTAGCACAATCCCTCTGGTTCATCAGGAGTCCTGTCTTCTCTTTTGCTCTCTTCACTGCAGCTCAACCCAGAGGTTTTCTATAGGATTTAGGTCTGAGGACGAAGCTGGACATGGAAAAAGGTTGATTTTGCACTTTGCTAACCATTTCTGTGTCGTTTTGTCTAAATGTTTTGAGGCATTATTTTACTGCAAGAACCCACATTAATCAATTTTCTGTTTTTTGGCAGGGTACACTAGATTTATTTTGAAAATGTCCTGGTATTTCAAACAAATTTATGAAGCCATGGATTCTAAGGTTTCCATGGCCTCTGGAAGAGAAGCAGGCCCACAGCATAATATGTTCTCCATCATACTTAACAACAGGGAAGAAGCATTCTTCCATAAAGCTATTTGCTGTTTCAGGCTAACCCATCTGGAGTGTTTGTTGCTGAAAAGATCAAACTTACAGTGTGGACGATTTATCCTGGTAGCCTGAGCTCTGATCTATGAATGACGTCACACCCAAGTTAAGTCTGTTGTAGTTGTAAGTTGGAAATCCAGAAGATTTGTTGTGGTGCTAAGCATTATCAGTAATATAGGCTGATTGTGGTATACCAATTTCTCTCAGTATGTGTTAAAGGCCACTGGCTTAACTTAGTATTAACTGTCAGAAGTACTAATAAACAGTTTAAATCTGCAACTTTCCCTAAGTTTTTAAATGCACAAGAGCCACTTTGGATTCTGAACCCAAGACGGCTCAGCGACTTCCGTCTTTCCCCATCAGCATTTCAAGAGGCTTTATTTATGACTGGGAGCTGGGAAAATCCGAAGAGAATGCATCGTTAGTTTCTTGGGTCCCAAGCAAATGGTGCCAGTTAATCTCCCAGTAGAACTGAACAAATTTCACATGTTTATGTTTGTGATAGTAGGACGGAAAAGGCTTCCCTCTGGCTTTAGTACCGAACAACGGCCTGGCTCAGATAGCATCTAAAGGTTGTTAATGGAGACTTGGTGATCCAAAGGTTTTTGCTGATTTCTCTGATAGTGAGTTGTAAGGATTTTATTTACCTCCCTTACCAACCTGCTCACTGGAACTATAAACATAAATATGGTTCCACGTCCAGTGTAGTGGTGAATAGAAATTAGACAAAAGTCATATTTAAACCAAAGAGGCACAAAAGCTACTGAAATCTAATGAGAGTTTCCTAGAAAGTCAACCTAAAAATTAAAGTATATGTGGAAAAACTAAATGCTTGGTAATATTCACAAAAAGGGATTATTAGGGGTACTAATAATTGTGCCACATATGATTTCATTCAAAATGATTTTGTGCCACTGAAAACATTTTTTAGTTTTAAATGATGCAACTGCAATAACAGATTAATTTAATTTTTCGCTGTTTACAAAATTTTAGCAGGGGTGCAGACAGATTTGACTATGTCTGTATATATAACACAACTCACTGTGTGACTGGTGAATGAGTCAGTTTTAAAAATGGAAGCAGGGGTTGACAGCCACCGTCGATGAAGCATCTGTGTAGCTACAGGCTAACCGGTTGGTGTCACACAGTGCAGTGAGAAACATAAACTGACAGCTCTGAGTTTTCTCACTTTCAGATTAGAAACCAGAATGTCAACATGTTAAATATTTACAGGGCCAGATGAGCAGTTACACCTGTTTACACTGTCTTCTTCAACAGAAATCAATTCTGTGAACAGTCGGGTTAGACGAGGCCAAAAACACACTCAAGCGAGCAGACTGTATACCTGACATCTCTGTAGGTATTCAAATATTTTTACAAAACAAAGCAGCGAACTTAACAGCAGAGGCGTAGGCAAGACCACAAAAATACACACACACACACGCACACACAAATGCACGCGCAGCATAGTGCACAGACACCAGACTGCCACAAAACCGGAGGAACATTTATAAATACCATCAGTTAAAGTCAGGGATCCTTCACCTCCATACTCACAGCCTGGAGGAGAGACATATCAGTGCATCAATGAAACAATCCCACCCAGCTTCTGTGTTTGAATGTGTGAGAAATCTATCAGCTGCTTCACAGAGGTCAGACTGAGTTACCAAACAACAGAAGGAGAAACCATGGCAGCAAATGCATCTTATAAATCCATTGATTGAACAACTGCCTTCACTGTTAAGCGTCAGGTAGGCGGATTGTTTAGTATTTGGTAGCAGATATTCTGCATCATTACAGATAGGCTCAACTGAGTCTGTGCTGCAGTTTTTTAGGTTGCCATGTAATTAAAATATTGATGAATGACTAACGGAAAAAAGAAAATAATGACAGGAGGATGACGGACCCACTTTTAATGTCTGACAGGGTTGGCATTTTCAACAGAAAACATTGTTTTAACTTTCTAATCTCCTTGCTTTTTTTTAAAGACGGGTAAACCTAGTTATGCAATATTAATATAAATCCTAAAAACACTGCAATAACATTAGGTATACCGTTTGCAAATAAAAGCAATATTTTATTCATTATAAAGAAACCATTTTAATAGAATCTTTATTGATAGACCAAGGCAAATTAGTGAATAATTGTGCAGTTGAAGAAAAATTATACACTTTTCAATATTTTAACAAAAGTAAAAATCTGAAAAATGTGTTAAGTTTTTGTATTCAGCCCCTTTTACTGTTATAACCCTAAAGAAAAACTAGTCCAACCCGTTGCCTTCAGAGGTCACCTGATTACTTACAGGGCCCATAGTAACTTTGGAGGAGCTCCAGAGATCCACAGCTTAGGTAAGACAATCTATCAGCAGGAAACTATTGGCCATTGTTGAAAGAAAGAAATGAGAATTCCACTATGCACTTTGCTATAATCCATGTAGGCTATGCAAACATATAAATGGAGGTGCTCCGGTCAGATGACACACAACTTTACCAAACTATACAAAAAAACAATACGTGTGGTAGAAAACTAGCCCTCACCATTGTGAAACATAGTGATGAAAGCATCATGCTGTGGGGATGCATTTCTTCTGCATAGACTCAAAAGCTGGCCGGAGGGAAAGTAGTTAATTCAGGAAGAGAATATGCCGGAGGCAGCAAGAAGGTCTAGAGCGGGCCAAAGGTTTACCTTCTTGCAGGACAACAACATTCAACCTGCAGCCAGTTAAAAAATCTTCAGTCTCCAGTTTGGCAAAAGTGGCTCTACAAAGCATTGACTCAAGGGGGCTGAATGCAAGCCACAATTTTTAGGTTATTGCAAAAAAATGATAATAATAATAATAATCAGAAAATAATTTATAATTGTTCTTTTACTTCACAATTACGCTCTACTTTGTGTGGGTCTGTCATAAATGCTTTTACATGCAACTGTATATGTAATCAACAAATCTAAAAATTCACACTAACATTGCTTAGTGCACAGAAAAGTAATCTGAATAATAATTACATACTGTTGTATCATGTTTTTTTTTTTAAGCGGTGACTCAATACTAATTGACAAAGACTTTAAAAAAAATCCCTTAATTGTCTGATGAGAGAAATTATTTTCTCCCTCTAATAATCCTAAATACTGTATCTCTGCTGAGTCATTAGGAACAATATTTGCAGGTAAAGACACTGTGACTTTTTCAGACGGGTTGGAGAGGCTGTTACCATGGTAAAGTGAGTGGGTCAATTAGCAGGGTCAGTTGTGTCTGTCAGAAAGGTGATGGATCAAGGACTTGACAGAGGGACAGAAAGCAGGAAGGAGGAGCTTTGTATGTGTGTGTGTGTGGCTGAGGAGAAGGAAACTCACCATCTGCAGTCTCCATCATGCTGGCGTGGTGGTTGTAGCTGCGGGATAAGCCTCGCACCGAGCCCACCTGGGGCCGCTCCAGGTAAATTGAGGAGCGCTCGGACAGCCCTGTCACATCGGGGGGCGCTGAATGGTTATCTCTGATGAGCGGGGTGTCTGGGGTTAAAAGGTCAGGCCTTACTGTGGGCTCGCGTTATAAAAACCTTCTGCCCTAAACTTCTTTGGTTTTGATAGAGCCTAGTAGCTATAAGGATGATTCACTGCATGTAACATCAGAGAAGACCAAGAGGATGACAGCTTTATTGAAGGATTGTTTAATTGAACGTTTAGGCTGAACAGAACACAAAGAACATGAACATTCAATGTTCAACTAACTCTTGTAAATGGATGCCTTATATTCAGTAGTTTAACATTTGCTCAACAAAGGACCTCTGATTCTGAATATACTCAGATACGGTGAGTTGTGATGCACCAAGCTGTCAGTCAGTAATTGAAATAGGCCAGTCTTTTCTTGATCAAATCCTGAAAATGCTTTTAATGGGTGACGACTAAAGGCACCGAAACATAAAACTCCTACTTTATTTTGAGCTGCAAAGTCATCAACAGCATGTTGATTGATGCATCAATCTAAAAATGGAATAAAGGTTAGGGACAGATGCTTTGATGCATAAACGGGGACAGATTTTAAAATGGCTGCATCCCACAAGGAATATGCAGCAAACTTTTGTCCTTTTATGGTCAATCTTTGTTACATTACATTACATTATTGAATCCAAACCCACTAACACCAATGATATTTTTAAGTGATGTAGTTCTTAGGAAGAAAACTGCAATCTGCATTTCAGACTTTTATAATCCAGCTACACTATTGTGTATCTAAATTTCACCTGAAATGGTTTTCCAACTGTCTTGAAGGAGTTCCCAGAGATGCTTAGCACTTGTTGGCCCTTTTGCCTTCACTCTGCGGTCCAGCTCACCCCCAAACCATCTCGATTGGGTTCAGGTCCGGTGACTGTGGAGGCCAGGTCATCTGGCACAGCACCCCATCAATCTCCTTCTTGGTCAAATAGCCCTTACACTGCCTGGAGGTTTGTTTGGGGTCATTGTCCTGTTGAAAAATAAATGATGGTCCAACTAAACGCAAACCGGATGGAATAGCATGCCGCTGCAAGATGCTGTGGTAGCCATGCTGGTTCAGTATGCCTTCAATTTTGAATAAATCCCCAACAGTGTCACCAGCAAAGCACCCCACACCATCACACCACCTCCTCCATGCTTCACGGTGGGAACCAGGCATGTAGAGTCCATCCCTTCACCTCTTCTGCGTCGCACAAAGACACAGTGGTTGGAACCAAAGATCTCAAACTTGGACTCATCAGACCAAAGCACAGATTTCCACTAGTCTAATGTCCATTCCTTGTGTTCTTTAGCCCAAACAAGTCTCTTCTGCTTGTTGCCTGTCCTCAGCAGTGGTTTCCTAGCAGCTATTTTACCATGAAGGCCTGATTCACACAGTCTCCTCTTAACAGTTGTTCTAGAGATGTGTCTGCTGCTAGAACTCTGTGTGGCATTGACCTGTTCTCTAATCTGAGCTGCTGTGAACCTGCGATTTCTGAGGCTGGTGACTCGGATGAACTTATCGTCCGCAGCAGAGGTGACTCTTGGTCTTCCTTTCCTGGGGCGGTCCTCATGTTAGCCAGTTTCTTTGTAGCGCTTGATGGTTTTGCGACTGCACTTGGGGACACTTTCAATGTTTTCCCAATTGTTTGGACTGACTGACCTTCATTTCTTAAAGTAATGATGACAACTAATTTTTCTTTACTTAGCTGTTTTTTTCTTGCCATAATACAAATTGTAACAGTCTATTCAGTAGGACTATCAGCTGTGTACTGTATCCACCTCCTGCACAACACAACTGATGGGCCCAACCCCATTTATAAGGCTTGAAATCCCACTTATTAAACCTGACAGGGCACAGCTGTGAAGTGAAAACCATTTCAGGTGACTACCTCTTGAAGCTCATCAACAGAATGCCAAGAGTGTGCGTAGCAGTAATCAAAGCAAAAGGTGGCTACTTTGAAGAACCTAGAATATAAGACATATTTTCAGTTGTTTCACACTTTTTTGTTCAGTATATAATTCCACATGTGTTAATTCATAGTTTTGATGCCTTCAGTGTGAAGCTACAATATTCATAGTCATGAAAATAAAGACAACTTTTTCAATGAGAAGGTGTGTCCAAACTTTTGGTCTGTACTGTATGAAGGCACTAATATGCTGTGTGTAGAAAACTGAACTTTCAGAATGAGATGATCAGGGGATCATAAAGTATGGACCTACATAACAAGACTTGATGCTTCATAAAATGCACTTCATCTCTTCATATTTAGACCCACGTAAAACCACAGACATGGCAAGATGGGAAACAATGTAACTGTAGCTAAAAGCATTCAGGGAATCTGATTCTGATAACATTCTGAAGCCAAGGGATAAAAGTGGACCCAATGTTATGAGCGTTACTGTTGACAACATAGGGCCTCGTCTCCTGGTCTTCTCAGAAGATACATCACATTGGAAATTTTCATTACAGAAACTCATATGTCGTTTACAGAGTGCGGCTTTTATCTACAGAATAACTTATTTTGTTTTAATACAGATTTCATATTTTACTTTCATTTTATTAATATCTACCTGCCATGATATACCAGATATAAACTACTCAGTGAAACAAATATACCTAAAACCTAAACCTGTGGACATTGTTATGGCCTTAATTTGCTGCTAATTTTGTTAGATTCTACTAGATTCCATTTCAATACGTTTTGCAGCTTGGTTGACATCACAATACTTTTACCTAAATAAGTAAACCCAACCGTACCTACTTAAGATGATTGATACAACAAATCTACCACTATTTCTAGGATATTTTAACAACTAGCAGAGAAAAGGCCCTTTAAATATACAGCTTGTAATCTGCTTCCTTACCACTGCGTAAATGCTATATCTTTAAAACATGTTTACACACATGCACAGCAGTCCTGAAACATCTTAAAGATGATCCACAAGGCTGGCATGTGGGAATACATGTGGCTGCGGGATTGGCTCCAGGACTCTTGTTGGTATTTTCCACCCAACCGCATAGAAAAATGTGTGTAAGATCAGGTGATGCAACGTGCAAACATAGCAGCAAATCTTCAGAAGAATCTACTGTAGGTGAGCAACAGTATATGCTGGGAAAAGACACAGCTTCATGCTCTTATCTGCTGACCATTTTTCTTGCTCTGTGAGGGGTCTCCAGAAGAAAAACCTCCAATGATGAATGCATGTGTGGTCATCCACTGCACAAAAAGCACATATCTTGTGGTCTTGTAAGGAAAAGTAGCTTAAAATATAGTTAAATTAATGTAAGACGCCTGAATAAAAAGCAGATTTTTGAGGTTGAAGTGACGAATTAAATCACATTTTTTTCACGGGCTGTTCCGCTGTAATGAAATAAAAATAAATATAAATTGATGGTGAAGTGAATCAGTCCAAAACAACAGCTAACATCCACATTTCTATTGTAAGATGTGCCATTAAACCCACAAATCCTGTTGCTTGCTCATTTCCATCCACACAACCTTCAACTGCTGCCTTCCTATGATGATATACCAGCAGTATCTCCTGCAAAGGTCAATGATACACAAACTGAGTATTTAAGGGGGCCAAGGAGCAGCGTAACATTGGAGACTTATTTACAGCTTCATACAACAGCAGTCAATGGGGCTAATTTATGGCAACAGCAACCTTGAGATTGGAGAAAACAGCTCTATCCTAATAGGAAATGGTCGTGCACAGACTAATGTAAGCAGACACACAGATGAGGTCAGAAAGAAACCTGATCAAACAAGACACTCATAGTGATAAACAAAGTGAATCTCATTAAACAGCTCGTGACTGTTATAGCAACCAGATTTGACTGAGATAAGACACAGACCTTCCACACATGACTAAATGACAGTGGGATGGCAGACAGTGGCCACTAATAAAAGAATGTGATTTAAAACTGCCACTGGCTCCTTTTGTCGCACATTAAATCAAGAGGTTTCGTGTATCTGGAGGGAGGTGAGTCCTCTGAAGTGTTTGTCATTTAAAAACAGTCTGGAATAACAATGAGACTTTAACTTTGATATGATTTTAAAAAGTGCTGACTAACTCAACAAACATCCACTGAAAGCAACACATGTAGGGGAAAAAGGGTCCTATTATGCATGTAGAGCTTTGCAAACATATTTAAACTCATTTCCACATTCAGGTTACAACCACAAATTTCAATATGTTTTGTTGATTTTATTAGGGATTTTTGGAAATACACTAGTCTTGCAAATCTCAGCCATCGGAGAAAGTAAGTCAGATCCACAAGAAGTACCATTAGAGTTTGCCACAAGCCTAGTAGGGGGCATAGCAAACATTTGGAGGAAGGTGATCTGGTCAGATGACACAAAAATCAAACTTTATGACCTACATGTCTTGTGAAAACACACCAATCCTGTGGTGACACATGATGGTGACAGGATTATAGAGGGAAGTTGGTCAGAGCTCACACTAACATGGATGGAGCTAAATACAGAGCATTCATGGAAAGAAAAACTGTTAGAGGCTGTAAGACTGGTGAAGATTCATCTTCCAAAAGTACTACAATCATAAAAATACACCTAAAGCTTCAATAGACTGGTCTAAATTGAGGCATATTTATGTGTTAGACTTGCTTAGTTGAAGTCCTGGCCTAAATCCAATTTAGAATCTGCAGTAAGTCTTGAAAATAGATTTTCCCAGACGCTCTCCACCCCATCTGACTGAGCTTGAGCTATTTTCCCAAGAACAATAGTCAAATATGTTCACCCCCTAATTGTGTAGAAACACTCCCAACGACTTTCAAAGGTAACTGCAGCAAAAGTTGGTTCTACAATGTACTGATTTAGAAGGACAGAATACAAAGGCATAGCATACTTTTCAGATTATAATTTTAATCATGAAAATGTTGAGAAACCTGTTTCATTTCACAGTTATGCACTACTTTGTCTTAGTCTATTGTATAAATTACCAATAAAACACACTAAAGTTTATGGTTGCAACATGAGAGAATGTTTAAAGGTTAAAGCAATACAAATATTTTTGCAAGGCATGGTATGTATGAATCACTGCATGGGCAGAAATTAATAAAAAAGCATATGTGATGCCATATGAGACTGACCTAGCCTGGTGTGTGCCATGAGGTCTGCCAGTGCAGTCGCCGCAGCATTGGCGTTGAGGGCAGCGTGGGCAGTGCTGTTGGTAATGGATCTGCCTCCCGGGTGGGAAGAGGTTGATGAGGCTGAGGAGGAGGTGGACGAGCCCTGGATGACGCGGTTGAACCAGTGTTCGACAGCTGGGTGGCTGTGGCCCTGATAGGGTGTGGACGTGGCTAGACGTCCCTGCCGTCGAAGGGAGCCCTCATCTTCTGATGCTGAGGAGGTATCTGAGTTGAAGACGTGAAAACAGGGCAGAGTCAGAACAGCAGGCAAGAACAAGACCATGAGGAAGATGGAAGCTTATGCATAAAGAGATGCACAGAAAAATTGTTGTTTGTTCTTTAAAATCTGATGGGTTTCTACCAAAAATCTTAAAAACCAGATATAATGGGTCTCCATGCACTGCAGTGTGTAAAGCTGGAGCTCCATGTAACAGAAACAGAAACAGTCCTTTATGCACCTGTCCTGGGTCTGACTCTTGGCCAGGGCCACTTACTGCTGATCTTTTGCTTGTCTCTATTTTCTGTTTACTGTCAAATAAAAACCTCTAGTGCCACAAAACAGCTTTCAGAAAAATTGTTTTCTTATTAGTGAGCATTATAAGGTAACAACCTTCCGTGTGAAAGTTGTTACTGTGTAAAGAAGACTCAGTTATCTATTTTCAGTATCAGATAGGTGTGTAATGTAACTTCAGAGTAAGCACAAAGTTGAAAATTGTATTTTCTATGACATTTAATGTCATGTGCTTCACCCATGCTGCAAGAGAGCAAGATTTTCAGCAGATAACAGGAAGGCTGAACTGACTCCCACAAAGTTGCTCTGTTTAACCCCCTTTGATCTTTAAACGTTGGCAACCTTTCGGAAATCTCACAGTTAAGGTTAGGATCTACATTTTCTAGACCAAGATGGTGTAAATGTGCCTTCACTGTTTGAAAAAAGTATAACTACTCAGAGCAGGAGGACAAGAAAAAATATTTTCAATCCAGTTTTTATATCTTCTAATATTACAGTCTTTATTAGAAAAATATGTCTCTCATATACGACTGTTTTAATCTGACCACACTAAGATGGGTATACTGTTTCTATACAGTACAAAGTAATCTCGATAAGAGCAAGGATTATATTATCCTTCAGGTCAGTCGAACTGCTGTTATGATATGTACAAATACTTCCTGGGGGGGGTTATTTTAAGTGTATTTTAAGTGCTACATAAAAGATTTTCAGCCTGCATAGCAAAGCTTTAATGAGTTACAAAAACTACCTACAGAGAGCAGGAGACAGACATTAGGAGAACAGAGGGATTTAGAAGACGGATTTAGACCCTGTGTGTGATCAGCACATGCCTGATGGATATTTCCACTACTAAAACGTCTTCAGATAATTATTCTTTCTAATCACCCCCAATATTAACTAGAGAAGTCCACCAGCTGAGACTATTAAAAACCGCTTCTACTTGCTTTAAGCTGATGTTTGGTTTTGTAGGGGCTGTCAGTGGAGGGATGGGGGAGGTGGAATTAGGATGAACCAATTTAGTGTCTGTACGATCGCAGGGCTCATGTGGGTTATCTCACATTTATGATTCTGTTTGTTATCCCTCTGCCCGTCTCCACGCTCTCTCAGACTCCAGTAACTTTGACAGTTCTGCGAGCAGGCAAGGGAAGAAGAGGATCAGGGAATAAATTTAAAGTAGAAACAGAGAAGCAGAAGGAAGGCAAATATATCACCAGTAGACATTATGTACCAACGTAAAACTGAGTCTGGGTCAGGTAGACAGGGTTGCAGAGGCAGGCATAAATACATCAGATGAAAAATGAGGTAAAAGCAGACCATAACTGAAACCTCAGTTATCTCTTCAGTGGTATATTTCTCCCAGCAAACAAACAACAGAATAATAAAGCTTCTATCGGGTGGTAAAAAATGACAGATAGACATAAAACCGCATTTTCATAAACTTAAAGTGGGAGCTACTCTGAAACCATATGTGAAAATCAAAATTTTTCCCTATAATGATCAAAAGCATTTTAATCTTATTACAACTGATGGCAACTCATAAAGACTTTGGTAAGGACCAATTAGAATATCTTGTTATTTTCTTTTTCAAATCATTTAATCCATATTTTTAAGCTGGACTGTTAAAGGAGAAGATATTCAAATTAATTCAAATTCATCCCAGAAGAAAATTAAATGTTGTAGAAAGTGGATTGATCTGAATTTTGTTAAGTCACTGCAGATTATTATGATTATTATGCCTGTGGGCAGCTGCACAATGATGCAACAACAGTACTCTGTCAGTAATAAGTAGAGAGAATTTGGGCTGAATTTGTTTTTACTGAAGTGGATTTTCAAGCTTGTAGGTGGCTGCCTTAGATTTGCTAAATACCAAGAATCTTAGGTTGTCAATGGTATGTTTTATTTGCTACACAATAAAGTTGTGCATTAAACAGCAGGTGGGCCATGAGAGGGCTCTCTGACATATTTTATGATCCTCAAATTATTTATATGAGTAAATACGAATTATATCAAACACATTAAATCTCTTAAATCCATCCATCTATTTCTTACACCTTCACTGTTTATAAAGTTGTCCATTTTCTGAATGCTAATATCAATACATGGTAAAATATCAGATTTTCCTGCCGTAAACTGAAATAATTGTTCATTCAATATGCACAGAAGATCTTCTGTGTGGGCTACAATAATGTTGTCGTCTGCATATAGTAGTTCTGTCAAAGATGATTAAGATAGTTTGAATCTATATTTGAAGCGTTTTAAATTCGAAATGCACCAATAAATCATATAGTGACTTTATTCACATGATCTTCCCCCTGATTGGCCCTGACATTGACTGGATGATCAGAAACTCAAAAACCTTTTACTGATCAGTTAGGGTATGATGCTAAACTGATAGCACTCTTAAGTGTGAAAGTTGTTACTGAGCAAAGACGACTCAAAGTTAGCCCTTTTCCAAATCAGTAAATTGTCAAAGGAAAAACTGTCTATAAGAGAAACTATGTATTGCAAGATCTCCAGACATGTCAGAATCAGACTCAGCATCAGTTTTATTGCCAAGTTTGTTCATACAAACAAGGAATTTGACTCCGGTACACTTTGCTCTCTGGGTTTTGTTTTTGTACTACAGAATATACATATTTACAATGTACAATATACACATATATAAATAAAAAGGTGCATTTGAAACATCTGTATGCTGTTTTTGGTATTCTATTAAATGTTCAACAGAGAAACCACCTGGGGGAAGAAACTGTCTCTGTGGCGGCTGGTTTTAGTAAACAGTGGTCTGTAGCGGCGGCCTGAAGGTAAAACCCTGAACAGTTTGTGTGCAGGGTGTGTGGGGTCTGCAGAGATTTTAGCAGCTCTTTTCCTGACCCTAGACCTGTATAAGTCCTGGATGGAGGGAAGGTCAGCCCCGATTATTCTCTCTGCAGACCTGATTATTCGTTGCAGTCTGCACCTGTCCTGTTTTGTGGATGAACCAAACCACACTGAGATGGATTAAGACAGGACAGACTATATGATGGCAGTGTGGAAGATGACCAGCAGCTCCTGTGGAAGGTTGAACTTCTTGAGTTGCCTAAGGAAGTACAGTCTCTGCTGGGCCTTCTTTCGAACAGTGTCTTTGTGTGAAGACCATCTCAGGTCCTCAGAGATGGTGGTTCCTAGGAACCTGAAGTGGTCCACAGCCGATACAATGTTGTTGAGGATGGTGAGGGGGGTGTATGGCGGTGGTGTTCTCCGAAAGACCACCACCATTTCCACAGTCTTGATCGGGTTCAGTTCTAGGTAGTTCTGACAACACCAGTGGACCAGCCGATCCACCTCCTGTCTGTATGCGGACTCATCACCGTCCTGGATCAGTCCAATGACAGTGGTGTCGTCTGCAAACTTAAGGAGTTTCACAGACGAGTCCGATGAGGTGCAGTCATTTGTGTAGAGGGAGAAGAGGAGTGGGGAGAGAACACACCCCTGGGGGGCACCAGTACTTGTTGATCTGGTTCGGGAGAAGATGCTCCCCAGTCTCACCTGCTGCTGTCAGTCCGTCAGGAAGCTGTTGATCCACTGACAGGTGGAGGCTGGGATGTTGAGCTGGGTGAGCTTCTGGTGGAGGATGTCTGGTATGATGGTGTCGAAGGCCGAGATGAAGTCTACAAACAGGATCCTGGCGTACGTCCCTGGACAGTCGAGGTGTTGCAGGATGAAGTGCAGGCCCAAGTTGACAGCATCATTAGCCGACCTGTTTGCTCGGTAAGCAAACTGCAGGGGGTACTGCAGGGGGTCTGTGATGTCTTTCAGGTGCTTCAACACCAGCCGTTCAAAGGATTTCATGACCACATGACCATAGGGCTACCAGTCTGTAGTCATTTAATCCTAGGATGGTGGGTTTCTTGGGCACTGGGATGATGGTGGATCGTTTGAGGCAGGAGGGGACCTCACACGTCTCCAGTGACTTGTTGAAGATCTGGGTGAAAATCGGAGCGAGTTGATGTGCACAGCCTTTCAGGCATGATGGGGAGATGTTATCAGGTCCTCCAGCTTTCTTTGTTTTCATGCGCTGAAAGAGCCTATTTACATCTTCCTCCAGGATCTTTAGTGCAAGCATAGGATCTGAAGGTAGGGGGTTGGTTACTTTATGGGAGGAATTTGTTCCTGAATGGGATGTGGACGAGATGGTTTGAGGTGTGAACGGCTTCTTTTCATGTCTGCAGTAGAAGCCATTCAGACGGTTGGCCAGGCGAGGACTCATCTCTTTACTGTTCAGGAAGGATGGGGGGGCTCCTGTAGGCAGTCAGGTTTCTCAGACCAGTCCATACAGCTGAAGTGTCACCAGTAGAAAGGCTGTTTTTCAGCTTCTCACTGTCGCTTCTCTTGGCTGCTTTGATCTCCTTTGTTAGTCTGTTCCTGGCCTGCCTGTACCGCGCCCAATCTCCACTGCTGTGAGCTTCTTCCTTGTCCCTGCGCAGATTCCTGAGGTGTGGAGTAAACCATGGCTTGTTGTTCCCAAAGGTGCAGAAGGTCTTGGTCTGCACACACATGTCCTCACAGAAACTGATGTATGATGTCACCACATCAGTTAGTTCGTTTAAGTCAGTGGCTGAAGTTTCAAAAACAGTCCAGTCTGTGCATTCAAAGCAGGCCTGTAGCGTCTGCTTTGATTCCTCAGTCCACTTCTTAACAGTGTGAACCGTGGGTTTGGAAGCTCTTAGTCTATGTCTGTAGGTTGGGATGAGGTGGATAAGACAATGTCTGCGGCCTATTCAGGCTTTGAGACAATGAGAGAAAGAGTATGACATAAAGCAAATAACAGGAAGGCTTAACAGAGTACTGCTTAGTCTTATCCTTTTGAGCTTATAGCTCCTTTTCAATGGAAAAAGCTGAAACTGGATGCTAATGCTAACTTTACTAATTTAATGTTAATATAAAGTTGTTAAGGAAAGTCTAAAATGTTTTCTCTAAATTATTTTTTAACACTGATTTCAAATATGAGAAAAACATTGATATACAGAGACTGCTCTCTCACAGTGGCATGACGTCGCCTCTTCTTCTGGTATAAATAACTATTGATCAGTCATGACAGGAAGGCTTAAAAACTATTTTAAATGCTGCTCTAATGCCTCTCTATATTAATTTAATAATCATGAATTCATTGATTATCAATATCAATAATGCAACCTTGTTTGGATGCAATTTTCACTTCTGAAGACTTCAGACTCACTGCTACGACAGAGGACAGTGACACAACCTTATAAGAACATTTAAGTGGTACAGTATACCCTTGGTTTTATAGCCTAACCCACATACCTCAGGGCAGACAATAAAAACCCTAGAGTTCAAGAAACTAGGAAGACATTCAATCTTTCTTCAATCAAAACCTTGATTTAATCTGTTTACTTGCTCCTCACTGTGTCCTCCCTTTTAATCCAAACCTTGAGGCTCTAGTTCTCCCTCACTCTCTCCACCCATACATAAATGATAGAGGCATAGCAGCGTTTGAGACATTGTTAAGAAATCAACACAAATTATTAACTGAAGAATCAAATGAAATATAGGTGCCTAGAAAGCAGAAATAAAATGTCTAGAACTCAAATGAAGCAGCCCACACAATACAAACAGTTATAAAAGAAGGCAAAAGGTTGACATTTAGAAACAAAATAAAAAATCTGAACGCCTCCATGTTGTGGCACATGTGGGTAGGTCTGCCTGGGAACACAACAAGAAATGAGTCTTTTATAGTTGCGAAGAATGAACACATTCATTAAACTACACACTTTCTTCCCCTAGGCAGATGCTTGGCAACATCTTTAATAATCAGTGAGCACATCAGATTCACAATCCCACACTGCTGTGTTCATGGGAACGTATGAAGCAAACAACAACATGGATCTCAGATGTAAGGAGAAAGCACACGCTCAGGAAAAGGTGGAGGAGGAGACTTACCTGGTGGGGTGCAGGCCTCGACAGAAGATTGAACTAACACAGATCGTCTTTTAGAGGGCATGGGCATCTTTCTCTCTTTGTACTTTGCCAAAGCAGCTTGGACGGCCTCTGTGTGCAGATCTAAGGAGAGATGCTTGTTTTAGGTAAATATAGAAGAGGAGCAGTCAATATTTTAAGTTTCTGAGAGAAGGAGTTGGTTCTTACCAGATCTGAAGCGCTCATCCCGGGCATTGCCGGTCCGGGACTTGTTGTGTTTGGAAACTGGAACAGCTTGGGAGGAGGACTGGATCCTGTTGTCAATTTGCAAGGATGGATCTACACCTGCAGAGAAACAGAACCAAAGTTCATGGCTAGAAAAAAACAAACATTATGACTGTATAATGTTTAGCTGCATTAATTGGTGCAACACAGCTCTTTACAGAATGTGCCTTGGATGTAAATAGGCATGCTAAATATTGCACAACCAGATCTAGTATTTACGAGATCAATGTAATCCTCTAATACTTTTCTGTTTTCTTTGATTTTAGCAACATGGAAATAAGAGAGTATTCACTTTAATTCAACCAGCCTCTCTTACAGCTTTCTATCTCCAATCAAGTTTTCCAAATAAAGAAAATGCAAAAAGAGGTGATTAGGCACCATGAAGGTCAAAAAGATACAGACATTAATTATTTAGTAATTAGCATCAGAGAAGAAACCCAAGACCACCACTCTACCAGCAACCTTCCAGCCACTGGGTTCACTTCTTCCTCTGAACCATGATGGTAATACAAAGCTATGTAAATGCATTCACACTCCTTGAACCTTTTCATGCCTTGCCACACTATAATCACAATTTTAAGTGTATTTTGTTGGGATTTCACTTTTATGTACACATAGTTACACTTGTTGAAGTGGAAGAAAAAGGCTAGATGGTTTCTAATTTATTTTTCCAAATGAAATCCTGAAAGGTGCAAAATGACTTTAGGTGGTTTAATATAAATGCATGTCTCTACCAGATTTCCACTTCTTAGCCTTGCTAATTAGCACAAGTTCAGTAAGACTGGATGCAAATTGTCAGTAAACATCAATTTTCTAGATTAAACAAGTAGCCTAAAAAGTTTAATTTTGGTATCCTCCGTTCACATGTTTACAATGTTCCCAACATGACTTGGGGTAAACTTTAAAAACTTTCTTCATGCCACGGTTCCCTAAAGCCCAGATTTGTGAAATTTACAACTAATAGTTGTCTTGTCGACAGATTCTCCCACCTGAGCTGTGGATCTCTCCAGCTCACCACAGGGGGTCTAGGCTGCTTCTGATTAATTGTAAATGGCCATTTCTTAGTAGGTTTGCAGTTGTGTCATACTGTTTCCATTTTCAGTAATGGATTATTCTGTTCTCCGTGAGATCCTTAAAGCTTGGAATATTGTTCTATAACCTAAACCTGCTTTTAATGTCTCCACAGCTTCATCACTGACCTGGTTCTTTATTGTAGAGTTTATTTTTGTAACGCCTTTATAGCACATAGTTGCTCTTCCTTCAAGTAGACAAACTATGTCACAATTAGTATCAGACACTGTTTTGGTAAACCCTTTAGCCTGCCACATACCTGGCTGGCCTATCAGTCACCCATCCATCTAGCCAGCTATCTAACAGACAGGCTTTTCAGGGGTAGCTTAGCAAGGATCAATGAGTTTTATACAGTCAGCAACTCTCCAAAAGAGCAGCAGCAGACGCGCAGCTGTGCTGGGCAGCATTAACATAATTCAATTAAATCACCCACATCCCTGATTTCTGCAAATGAGCATTAAACATATTAGATAGTACACTAAATAAAAAAATATATATATTTATGAGCAGATATTTGCCATGCAGTGCATGCCTTCACACATGAATATATGACGGTTCCCTTCACGGTTCTGACAGTCAAGTCACACAACAGTCTTCCCGCAGCTCCTGGAGGAAAACAGGTCTATAAAGCACGCCAGGACAGTAGACCCGGTTACTGGGCAGAACACGCCACCCAGAAACACAACACTCAGCCAATAAGGGGCCTGCTCGGTCACAACAGATGTCTTTATTGGTTCGCAGGGCACCCTGATGAATTTATATCACCTGTCTGAAGCAAGCACTTGGTTACCGCTGTGAGTCATGATGATGCAAAGCTGTGTATCACCACCTACCTAACAAATATGACTGGTTTACAACAAAAAACGAGTGGAAAGTTGCACTCATTAGAAAAACTATCATTGATTAAATCTAAAGTGGTTTATGTAGCTAACTGCAAAGTGACAGTTTTTAAACTAAGCTTGAGCTTACATTCTGAGTCATAAAGTAAATTTATGCTCATTACAGTTTATTCCTCTCCGTAATCAAATTGATTATTCGGCTTTATTCACGGTAGTGTCAGCAGTTAATGACACCTATGAGCGGCAGGAGGAGAATTAAAAGCATCTTCTACGTCGACTACACACTAGTTTCAACCATTCAAAGTTTGTTACAGATTTAAAAAAGCCTTCAGATATTTCTTTGAGATAAGTAAAAGCATATATTTTAAAGTTTTTGCAACTGAAATAGTAATAAATTTTTCAATTTTGTATTTTGTAAACATTGCAAGAGACCTTTTTATGCACGCCCCAATACACGCAAACATGTTTTTTACTTCAATTAATCAAAACTTTTTTTTATTTATAAAGCGCTTCAACATATCACAAGGAGACTATAGGGCTGCACAGCTGAATAAAAAATATGAGAAAATTATACTAAAGAAGCAGTTAACAACAAAACAATACAAAACAATTTAAATAAACAATAAAAGGCAACAGACCGTGCAATTACTGGCCTACTGATCATGCTCTTTTGAGTTAAAAGCCAGTGTAAAAAGATGAGTTTTTAGAGTTTTAAATTCCTTAAGAGTTCTGGCAGACTGCTCAGAAAGACGGAAACCATTCCAGAGTTTAGGAGCTGTGGCTGAAAAGGCTCCGTCTCCCCTAGTCCAAAGTCGAGTCCTTGGAACCAGAGAATTTGACCTTCAGATCTCAGAGCTCTACAAGGATGATAACTATGTAGGAGCTCCGAAAGATAAGGAAGTATCAGACCATCTAAACATTTAAAGAGCAAGAGTAAAATTATACAAACAATTCTAAAAGAAACAGGCAGCCAGTGAAGAGCACGCATTATCAGGGTAATGTGCTCACATCGTCTAGTGAGACCATGGAGGAGAGACTGGTCAATCACACTATAAAGGGAGTTGCAGTAGTCCAGTCTAGAAAAGATAAAAGCATGAATAACCCTTTTATGGACATCATGAGGAAGATAAGGCTTGACTTTGCTAATTAGCCTTTATATGATATAAACTAGACTCGACTATTGCACTGAGCTGTCTGTCAAATTTGAAGTTTTTATACCAAGGTTTAAAAACCCAAGATTCCTAATAAAAGAAAAGTCAGATGAATCCAAGGTGCCAACACCACTGCTGCATCCTGTCAGCAGGTCACTTTTCCCATACCCAATGATTTCTGCTTTGTTTTCATTTAAGCAAAGGAAGTTCAGCTGCATCCATGTTTTAACATCCAGTTAACACTTCCGCAAATTCTCAATACACTGGGCTCCACCAGATTTTAAAGGTAAATAAATCTGGATATCATCTGCATAACAATGAAATGACACGTTATACAGGGGTTGGACAATGAAACTGAAACACCTGTCATTTTAGTGTGGGAGGTTTCATGGCTAAACTGGACCAGCCTGGTAGCCAGTCTTCATTGATTGCACATTGCACCAGTAAGAGCAGAGTGTGAAGGTTCAATTAGCAGGGTAAGAGCACTGTTTTGCTCAAAATAGTGAAATGCACAAAACATTATGGGTGACATACCAGAGTTCAAAAGAGGACAAATTGTTGGTGCACGTCTTGCTGGCGCATCTGTGACCAAGACAGCAAGTCTTTGTGATGTATCAAGAGCCACGGTATCCAGGGTAATGTCAGCATACCACCAAGAAGGACGAACCACATCCAACAGGCTTAACTGTGGACGCAAGAGGAAGCTGTCTGAAAGGGATGTTCGGGTGCTAACGCGGATTGTATCCAAAAAACATAAAACCACGGCTGCCCAAATCACGGCAGAATTAAATGTGCACCTCAACTCTCCTGTTTCCACCAGAACTGTCCGTCGGGAGCTCCACAGGGTCAATATACACGGCTGGGCTGCTATAGCCAAACCTTTTGGTCACTCATGCCAATGCCAAACGTCGGTTTCAATGGTGCAAGGAGCACAAATCTTGGGCTGTGGACAATATGAAACATGTATCGTTCTCTGATGAGTCCACCTTTACTGTTTTCCCCACATCCGGGAGAGTTACGGTGTGGAGAAGCCCCAAAGAAGCGTACCACCCAGACTGTTGCATGCCCAGAGTGAAGCATGGGGGTGGATCAGTGATGGTTTGGGCTGCCATATCATGGCATTCCCTTGGCCCAATACTTGTGCTAGATGGGCGCGTCACTGCCAAGGACTACCGAACCATTCTTGAGGACCATGTGCATCCAATGGTTCAAACATTGTATCCTGAAGGCGGTGCCGTGTATCAGGAGTACAATGCACCAATACACACAGCAAGACTGGCTAAAGATTGGTTTGATGAACATGAAAGTGAAGTTGAACATCGCCCATGGCCTGCACAGTCACCAGATCTAAATATTATTGAGCCACTTTGGGGTGTTTTGGAGGAGCGAGTCAGAAAACGTTTTCCTCCACCAGTATCACGTAGTGACCTGGCCACTATCCTGCAAGAAGAATGGCTTAAAATCCCTCTGACCACTGTGCAGGACTTGTATATGTCATTCCCAAGACAAATTGACGCTGTATTGGCCGCAAAAGGAGGCCCTACACCATACTAATAAATTATTGTGGTCTAAAACCAGGTGTTTCAGTTTCATTGTCCAACCCCTGTATATTAACCTCAGTCAAAGCAAATAGAGAGAAATTTAAATGAAGCCTAAACAGGAGGCGTGAGGTATCCCACGTTTAAGTGGGGCCTCTGTGGAAGTTGGACAGAAAAAGTCCTATTAGCCAAGTAGGACCCAAACCATTAAAGTGCTGTGCCTGTCAAACCAACAGACGGTTCCAGTCATTATAATAAAATGTCATTGTCCACTGTGTAGAAGGCAGAAGAGTCAGCGTTGACCAGTTTAAAACAGCCCAATTTGGCCCTTTAAAGTTTTCTTTCCAAATGTTAAACATGTGCAGTAGCAGCACAGTCATACAGCATGATAACCCTCCTCCGTGTTTTCTGTTGGTAGACTGTTGTTTTATTTATGGGCTTTATTTGTCCAAAATGATGCATTGCATTCCCTCTAGTCACAGAAAGTTAGATTTTAAAGACAATGACTTGTTTATGTTACCAATTTCCTTTTGAGCTTTTCTAAAAATAAGTTCTACTTGGTCTTTGCTCATAAAGCAACTCAGATTTGGTTGTACACTGAAACCACCACTCTAGGTTGCTTCTTTCTTATAATTTCTAGCTAAAATCTTACAACATCCTTAAGATATGAGAAAATGATCCAACATAAAAGCCGGAGATTCATCTTGACATTTTTTTTTCAGGGTATAGCACATCTAAAAATCCCAGAAATTTAAGAAATGGTCGTCTCTCTTCCAGCAAAAGAAGATACATAATATAGTTTACAAATCTGGGCTTTTTTCCCCACCAGCAGAAAAGGAGCAACAGAAGCTCAACTTCCTCAGGAAGTTGAAGAATGCTTACTGCCTGTATCACATGCTGACAAACCTCTATTGGTCAGTAACAACAGAGTGTACTGACAGCAGTTCGAACAGGAAGGTCCTGCAGTGTGTTGGTTAAGTCAGCAGAAAGTGATATCCAAACAAAGGCAGCCTCCCCTCAACTTATTTACATTGGGAAACATCAAAAGAAAACCAGCTATATTTTAAAAGCATCGAACTCATCCTGGACCCCATTTGGTAAAATATAAAAATTTGATATGCAAAGCTTACAAAAGAGCTTCTCTACAAATCAAGATAAATTCACTTCTTTCACTAAAGTAGATATTGACCCCTAAAACTCCTGTGCACCCTTATAACCACACCCCTGTGAAAAAGTGTTTGCCACCTTACCGAATTCGGCCATTGATGTTACAGTGATCTGGTGACTAACATCTGCAGTCAGTGGAAGACAGCCAGGGTACGCTGTCCATGTATGCAGGGGGAGAACATGCAAAATCCATGCCGAAAGATCCCAGGCCCAGATATGAACTCAGGACCTTCTTGCAGCAAAGCAGCACTGCAGCCCGTTTTTTAAAATGATAATTTCTTTTTTTAAGGGGAAAAAGCTAACCAAACCTACCTGGCACTATGTGAAGAAGTTATGCCCCAAAACCTGCCTTCCTTGGTGACAACAACCGCCATCACGTTTGCCGTTTTGCCATTTCTGCCTACTGTCTTCTTTATTGTTGAGGTATGATGACTAACCCTAACTGAGGCAAGTGAGGCCTGCAGTGCTTCAGATGTTGTTCTGGGTTCTTCTGTGACCTCCTGGATGATTCAACAATGCACTTTTGCTGTAATGTTGGTAGATGGATCGCTCCTGAGAAGGTCATCCCTGTTTCATATTTTCTCCATTGGTAAATAATGGCTTTCACTGAGGTCCCAAAGCCTAAAAAATGTCAGATTTCCATCTCTTCTTGATTTTCTTTAGATCAGGTTATGTTGTGTTTGTTTTTGAAATATTTCAGCCTATGATTTTGTGTTGTCAGAGCGGGTCTGTTGAAGTGATTCCTTGATTCTTGATTTTATAAATCTGACAGTAATCATGTCTGGGTGTGGCTGGTGAAAATGAAATCATTTTTTTAAATGCCTTTTGTATTTTTTTAAAGTTTCTTTTGTCTAATATTAAAATTTGCTTGATCGGAAAAATTAACGTGACAAAAAAGCCAAATGAGAAGAAATCTGTAAGGCGGCAAATACTTTTTCACAGCACTGTTATAGTTTTATATTACTAATTTTATTCTGTTTTGTTTTTCTCTGAATCCTCTCAGTTTTTAAACCTTAATTTTTTCTCTAGACAGAAGCTGTTCTTGTTTTGTAGTTGTTTATGAATGTGTTTAGTTACCAATCTGCGAAGAAATAAAAGATTGTTTAGTCAAGATTTCTGGTCTTATAAAACCATTCCTTTTGTAACACTGTTACAAAAGGAATGGTCTCTGACTGTCGTTTCGGCCTACGGGCCGAGCAGTAGTGTGGAGTACCCGGCCTTCTTGGTGTCCCTGTCGGGGGTGCTGGATAGTGCCCCTCCCGACGACTCCTTTATTCTGCTGGGGGACTTCAACGCCCACGTGGGAAACGACAGTGACACCTGGAGAGGCGTGATCGGGAGGAATGGCCTCCCCGATCTGAATCCAAGTGGTGTTTTGTTATTTGACTTCTGTGCTAGTCATGGATTGTCCATAATGAACACCATGTTCAAACATAAGGGTGTCCATCAGTGCACTTGGCACCAGGACACCCTAGGCAGGAGGTCAATGATCAACTTTGTTGTCCTATCATCAGACCTTCGGCCGCATGTTTTGGACACTCGGGTGAAGAGAGGGGCTGAACTGTCCACTGATCACCACCTGGTGGTGAGTTGGATCCGCTGGAGGAGGAGATAGGCTGACAGACTTGGCAGGCCCAAGCGCATAGTGAGGGTCTGCTGGGAACGCCTGGTGGAGCCCTCGGCCAGGGATGTATTCAACTCCCACCTCATCTCTTCTACTCTGGAGTGGCCCACGGGGAGAGGTAGCGAGCTGGGGTGGGATTGTTTGTTGCCCCCCAGCTCAGCTGTCTCGTGTTGGGGTTTACCCCAATGGATGAGAGAGTCGCATCCCTGCGCCTTCGGGTTAGGGAATCGAAGGTCGTCGTTTCGGCCTACGGGCAGAGCGGGAGTGCCTCCTGGGGACTCCATCATTCTACTGGGGGACTTCAACGCCCATGTGGGAAACGAAAGTGACACCTAGACAGGCGTGATCGGGAGGGATGGCCTCCCCTATCTGAATCCGAGTGGTGTTCCGTTATTGGACTTCTGTGCTAGTCACGGATTGTCCATAATGAACACCATGTTCAAGCATAAGGGTGTTCATCAGTGCACTTGGCACTAGGACACCCTAGGCAGGAGTTTGTTGGCAGCATGTTTGGCAGAGCCCTCGCCCAGGGATGTATTCAGCTCCCACCTCCAGGAGAGCATTGACCAAATTCCGGGGGATGTTGGAGACATAGAGTCCGAGTGGACCATGTTCTCCGCATCTATTGTCGATGCAGCTGCCCGTAGCTGCGGCCGTAAGGTCTGCAGTGCCTGTCGTGGCGGCAATCCCAGAAACCGGTGGTGGACACCGGCAGTAAGGGATGCTGTCAAGCTGAAGAAGGAGTCCTATCGGCTGTGGTTGGCTTGTTGGACGGGTACCGTGAGGCCAAGCGTGCTGTGGCCCGGGATGTGGCAGAGGCAAAAACTCTGGCCTGGGAGGAGTTCAGTGAGGCCATGGAGAAGGACTGCCGGTTGGCCTCGAAGCGATTCTGGCAAACTGTCCGGCGCCTCAGGAGGGGGAAGCAGTGCTTCGCCAACACTGGGGGTGGGAGGCTGCTGACCTCGACTGAGGAAATTATCATGCGGTGGAAGGAGTACTTCGAGGACCTCCTCAATCCTGCCATCACACATTCCCTGGTGGAAACAGAGGCTGGGGACTTGGGGTTGGACTCTTTCATCACCCAGGCTGAAGTCACCGAGGTGGTTAAAAAGCTCCGCGGTGGCAAGGCTTCGGGGGTGGATAAGATCCACCCTGAGTACCTCAAATCTCTGGATGTTGTGGGGCTGTCATGGTTGACACGCCTCTCCTACATTGCGTGGCGGTTGGGGACAGTGCCTCTGGACTGGCAGACTGCGGTGGTGGTCCCCCTTCATAAGAAGGGGGACTGGAGGGTTTGTTCCAACTACAGGGGGATCATACTCCTCAGCCTCCCCGGTAAGGCCTACGCCAGGGTATTTGAGAGTCCGGCCGATAGTCGAACCTTGGCTTCAGGAGGAGCAGTGTGGTTTTCGTCCCGGCCGTGGAACACTGGACCAGCTCTATACCCTCTACAGGGTACTCGAGGGTTCATGGGAGTTTGCCCAACCGGTTCACATGTGTTTTGTGGACCTGGAGAAAGCATTTGACTGTGTCCCTCGTGATGCCCTATGGGGGGTTTTCCAGGACTATGGAATCGGGGGCCCTTTATTAGGGGCCATCCGGTCCCTGTACGAGCGGAGCAGGAGTTTGGTCCGCATTGCCGGCACTAAGTCGGACCTGTTCCCAGTGCATGTTGGACTCCGGCAGGGCTGCCCTTTGTCACCGGTCCTGTTCATAAA